>CM074942.1:15881465-15893077 GCA_037576815.1 Pangasius larnaudii
CACACACACACACACACACACACACACACACACACACACACACACACACACACACACACACACACACACACAGAACTAAACCATTCCTTACACTACACAGTTATGTGAACGCTGGTGTGTCGCAGTGCATTGTGGGATTTTATGTGATGTAATAAGTTAAGAGGAATAAGATAATAAACAATAACGGGCGTGTCATGTTGTGTGCTACAGAATTTTAAAAAAGTATTACTAACACACACAGAAAAAACGAGTCTCTCTCTCACACACACACACACACACACACACACACACACACACACAGTGAAAGTGTATATTATTACTGTGTGTGTGTTTAAGTGTGGAAATGAGCTGTTATTAAACTGACTAAATACAGTGCAATCAACTGTGACTCATAAACTCACACACACACACACACACACACACACACACACACACACACACACACACACACACACTTACAGGGTCAGTGTGTTGGTGTGTGAAACGCTCACTATGGGTTTTAATTATATAATTTTTTTATCCTGAATTCTTAAAATGTCCTTAAGTTCATTTCAGTGATAAACACACACCAGTATATAATAATTATTTATACGTTCGACTGTGTGTGTGTGTGTGTGTGTGTGTGTGTGTGTGTGTGTGTGTGTGGAGTTACTGTTTCCACCCTGAAGCTGATTATTTTCCTCTAACAGCACGTCCCTAAGTGTTTTATTCCTCTTACACCACAGCCACTTACAACAATTACACTTTTTATTTATTGAAGGACACGTCATACTTTTTATCTATTTATATTTACATTACAATTAATGTTAGTTCCTGTTGTCGCTTACGTTACAGCAGCTGTAAACACTCGTTCCCTCACCAGAGTCTCTTTATTCTCTCTCTTCAAGTTAATAAGAGAAATAATCGCAGCTTGTTCCGCATGTTACTGAGAAACCGCAAAGAAGCGTAAACTCCTCTGTCCTGAAGATCAACTTACAGTTACAGCTTCACCTCTGACTGTTACAAAGCGCTGACACTGGAGACTCCTTCCATCAGTGTGACATAAACATTTCCTTGCATTTCCTTTGACCATATTAGTGATTTTTTTCATTGTTTTTTTTCCTGTGATTGAGCTGTTGCTATAGAAATGATAACGTATTAGAACAAGAGCATTAATATTAATATAAACCTGCACTACTCTCAGAGCTGCTGTTATAGAAAACTAATCAACACCTTCTGACCAATCAGAGTCCAGGATTCAGCAGCACTCTGGTTAATTCAGTTTAATGGACATTGTCACAGAGCAGCTTTACAGAAATCCGGATATAAAATTTTAATTTATCTTTAATGAGTGAGTCAGAGGTGACGGCGTTGGGGGAAAAAACTCCCTGAGACGATAAGAGGAAGAAACCGTGAGAGGAACCAGACTCAAAACAGAACCCGTCCTCATCTGGGTGACGCCGGATGGTTATAAATCACTCCAGTGTGCAGGTGTAGAGGAGTAAAGTGTGTGTACAGGATGTTCAGTGTGATTAAACACCGAGACTGAGCCGAGGGAGCGAAGTTTCTATCTACCTTTCAGTGTGTGTGTGTGTGTGTGTGTGTGTGTGTGTGTGTGTGTGTGTTAATGGGTTTGACACTCAGGCTGTAAGTGAGTGTGAACAAAAGCAGCGTCGGTGCTGAAGCTCACAGTCGCGTCAGAATCACACGTGACGACTTTCACACCTCCAACACGCCGCTTCATGTGTTTACGAGGGCGGGGCTCAGGAGGGGGAGGAGCCTAACCTCACCACCCCAGCGTGAGAAACAGGAAGAGAGCCGGAGAGCGCCGTGTCATTATAAAACTCCTCCACTTTCACAACAAAGTGTGGAACTGACAAGTACCACACACACACACACACACACACACACACACACACACAGCTTCACTTTCAACTCTTAGCATTAAATACATTTTTTTAAATAAAAGTAGCAGAAGAAAGTCTTTTCACTTGTGCAGCAGGAGAAGTTTTTTTGTTTAGTTTTGTAAAGTAGAGATTTTGAGTGAATCAGAGAAATAAAACTCATCGTTAACGTTATCATCACGTGGAAGGAGCTTTGTGGTGGAAAATAACGATTCTGATTCATTATTGTGGAAATCACAGAAATATTATAAAGAATTCTGGACCAAATAGTTTTAAAGAACCAAAAATGGTTCTTCTTATAATGTCATTCTAAAGAGCCTTTTCTGTATGAAGGGTAGAAGGATAGGAGGATTAAAAAAAGAGAAAGGAGAGAATAAAACATAAGAAAGAAGGAAATAAAAAAATGGGAAAATAAAGTGAGGCTGAGAACCTGAAGGAGTGCAGAAGAAAATATGAAAGAAAGAAATCATGAAGAAAAGTAAAGAAGGAAGGAAAGACATGTAAGGACAGGATGGAGGATGGAAAACGCATGAAAGAATAATGTGAGGGAAACAAGGAAAAAGGAATAAATGTTTAGAGAAATGAAAAGGATTGAGGGATGAAGAGGAAGAGAGAGCAGGTGGAATGATAAATGAAGGAAGGATTGAAAAGAAAGAAAGGAGAAAGAGGAAGGAGGACAGGAAGGGAGTGAGACGTGTGTGCACCTGTGTGTGAAAAGCAGGTCATTAGTGTGACGGAGAGACTCTTATCTTCATGATGAACGAGTGGAGACGAGTGTTAGTGAAGAAAAGACGAGTGAAAGAATGAAGGAGTGAAAAATTTGCTGAGGAGAAAAAACAGAGACAATGTGAGGACAGAAACGAGTAATTAATCACATGAGAGAGACAGAGAGAGAGAGAGAGAGAGAGACAGAGAGAGAGAGAGAGAGACAGAGAGAGAGAGAGAGACAGAGAGAGAGACAGAGAGAGAGACAGAGAGAGAGAGAGAGACAGAGAGAGAGAGAGACAGAGAGAGAGAGAGACAGAGAGAGAGAGAGAGAGAGAGAGAGAGAGAGAAAGAGACAGAGAGAGAAAGAGAGAGAGAGAGAGAGAGAGAGAGATGGTAACGGGGTAAGGAGGTGGAATTTAAAAAGTACACTCAGTACAGTCACAAGATCTCTAAAGGATTAGGATTATGACTAAAGGATTTTGGGAATCAGCGACGGATTCAGCGAGATGTAAATTAGGCGCGCTAATTAGAGGAAAAGCAAATCCTGCTAAATTTAACCACTGGATTAAAGATCTTCTGGAAATTTGTCACTATGAGACGTTTTGTTCTTGAATTTTACAGCATGTTGTGATATTTCTTGCGAAGGAGGGTATCAGCTCTTATTAATCTCATTTGTTTTGTAGACTTTACTTTTATTAACTTCAATCATTATTTATATTTATTGACTTATTACTTCATATTTATCTATTTATAATTTGTTTATTTATTTGATATCAATCGATATAATCTATCACTATTATTTACTTATTTATTATTATTTTAGATTTATCCATATTGTTTAATATTTATATTATTACTTATATTGTTTATTGTTTATCTACTGTTTTAAATTTATCCATTTTTGATTTGTTTAATTAGATATTTATATATAATGCTGATTTTTTTTTCCTGTTTATGTTTTCAAATATTTATTTTAACATTTTAAAGGTTTCAATTTTGCATTTATTTACATTTATTTATTAGTTATGTTTATTTTATTATTTATGCATTTTAGGTGCCTATACTTTGTCCATTATCTGATATTTATCTATTAATTATTTATTTATTTATTTATTTTGATTTAGCTATGCTTATCTTTTTTTATTCGATATTCGTCAATATTATCTAATATTTAAGTTTTTTTTATCATTAAATGGATGCTACAGCGGTGGCTCTGTTACAGCAAAATGTTATATTTTTGTTATATAAAAAAAAAAGTATAAAAATTAAATAAATAAATAAAAAAATAAATAAAAAAGCCGGCTTAGACTTTAGAAAGCTGACACACTTCCAGAGATATGAGCAGAATAATCTGACTCATCCCGCCTTCACGTTGGCGTCTCCCCCCTCCCTCCATCCCTCCATCCCTCCCTCCACGCCGCGAGTGTGTTGACCCGATTCCCCGCCGTGTGACTGACGGCTCTGGGACGCTGTGTGGACTCACATCTCCTGCCCAGGGCGCACGCCAGCTCGCTGCCCAGGAATCCGCCCCCGATGATGGTGATGGACTTGAGCTCTCGGGAAACTTTCTCCAGCGCTTTGAAATCCTCAATCTGTGCGAGAAGGAAAAATAAAGAGCCGAGTTACCGCAATGGGATGTGAAGCTGCGGCGCAGTGGGAAACCACTGTGTTTATAAAAGGAGCGGGAAAGGGAAAAAAAAGAAGAAAAAAAGAAGGACGTGATGTAAATATATATATTTTTTCTTCTATTTTTCACTCTAATGGTTAATAATTATTAGAGGGAAGAATACTGTGTTTGTGTGATACACACCTTCCTAAAAAGCGTCGTCCTGTTCTTCACTTCCTCGCTGGCTCGCTCAATTACCTGCAGGTTCCTGGGAATTCCACCTGTCTCACACACACACACACACACACACACGTTAATATCCACAACAGAGAGTGTGTGTGTGTGTGCGTGAGAGGATTTCTTTTTACCTGTAGCAATCAAACACTTGTCATAGGAGATCTCAGCACCGTCACTCAGTCTAATTTTATTCTCCCTGACGTCCATGTGCACCACCTAGAGGACGGACACACACACACACACACACACACACACACACACACACACACACACACACACACACACACAATTAGCTTCACACACACTTTTGGAGAACTCTTTAGATAAGAGTGTGAAGTGGGAGATCTCTCACCTTCTTCCCTGTCAGCACAGCCACGCCCCCATTTTCCACCGTTTCCAGCTCACTGGGGTTCACGTAGAAGGAAGGAGGTTGGAAATAAATGCTGCAAATCACACACACACACACACACACACACACACACACACACACACACACACACACCACATAGGTTAATACTAAGTACTGACACTTCAAAAGACTACTGGAAGAATTTGAACTGCATCACAACACAATTAACAAAATAATATATCCTCAAGATATTTCATATCTCAGAGTTTTCAAAGATCTTACGGTTAATCTCACACACACACACACACACACACACCCACCCACACACACACACACACACACACACCTCCTCTCTTTGCCGTTCCACTGTTTAAAGCGCAGCGTTTCTGTGACGGCGGGGTCATCAGAGAACCACAGCTCTTTGGACAGAGGAGGCCTCATGTACGGCAGGTCGGCTTCTTCAGTCACGATCAAAACCTGCGCATAAAACAGGAGGCTAATCCGACACTCCAGCATGTCCACGCAGTTCCTGAGCAACATTCTGTTTACGGTCCTGTACCTGTACTTTCTCTGTTTCAGAGAGAGCATGTGGGTGGCTTACCTGAGCGCACAGAGCAGTACGAGTGAGTGTGATTATTAAAAAAAGATGCCGTGAATTGTGCTAAGCTATTGATGAGCAATTCATTTCTGCGAGCACTGAGCACTGAGATGTGCCTCCTTTCCCTTTGCTCACGAGACTTTGGGGGCGGAGATTAGATATTATCACTGCTGTGATTGGTCATGCGCTTCTGTTTCTTCTGTACACAGATGTTGTTCTCATTCTAAGCAAAATTCCCAAAATGACTGAGATGAATCTGGTAAAATTATCCATCACTCAAACACAAAATGAGTTTACGGTGATTTTTATTAAACTATTAAAAGAAAATTTCCCGATGGATGTAGTGAAATTTCTAATGGTTTGGGATGGTTTGTTATGTTTAGTACATGTCACATGCCACCATGTTAAATGAATTTCAGCAGGAAACCATCAAAAAACATTTGAATCCTGTGCTCAGAAGTTGTCTACAGGGAGACATTTGCACTCGTCAGCTGACTTTTCACAGAGGAACTGAAGACAAAGCTGGCATATAAAATAAAAATGGTGTCTTGTTCATGTTATCCACCTAAAAAAAACGTAGAATGTTATCCTATATACGTTAGTAGCAACTAACATTAAAATGATTTCTTTCGTTTTCACCATTCTGGGAATTTTGCTTTGAAGAATTGAGTTCAAGTTTGCGTTTCCAGTCAAACGTCTTCTCCCCGCCCCTGAAAGTATTTGTAATCTAGCTAGTGGTTTATAATGATAAAAATCTGTTAACAAGTTAGCTAGCTAGCTATACGTTACATCACGTCACTACACCGTATCTAGCTCCTGACATGTCCAAAAGCTGGAAAATAATAAGACCCAAAACAGAACTTTGAAAGACGCCATATTTCCATTCCATTAATGCCAAGACTTTTAACAAATATCTGTAATCTATAGTTAAGCGGTACAGACGGTATTACTCACCCGAGCACCAGGGTCACGCGCACGAATAGACCTCGCTGCTGCAAACGATGCCGTTCCTCCACCAATCAGGAGGTAAGGGGCGTGTGCCGGGACCTCAGGGAGGGCAGGCGTGGGTTCTACAGGGGCGGCGGCGGCAGTCGGAGCAGGTTCAGGATCTAAAATGAAGACAAGTTCAGTAGCCGGAAACAGCGATAATCACTGCCTATCAAGAACAGCCATCTCTTCAACACGGAGCTATATGTGGAGGAAAAGAATTTTAGGAGAACAGGATTTTCAGAAGAAAGGTTAGTCCCATGTGTGAGTTCTTAGCGTTAACAGCTAGCGTTACAATTATCACACATTTCATCAAAAGGACCCCGGTGACAGAGAGACTCATCAACCTAGCCAACCAGGTGTGACCTCTAAGAATTAGCCTTAGCAGTTAGCAATACAACAGTCACACTTATGCAAAAAAAAAAAAAAAAAAAAAAAAAAAAAAGAACATGAAGTGTGTGTTCGTGTACAACATCAGGTAATGAAGGCCCACTATGAAAACGACCCATAAAATTGGCACACCAAAAAAAAAAAAAAAAAAAAAAAAAAAAGTGGTAACTTTATGCTAAAAAAAATTGTTTGGTTCCCATCCAGTTAAAACCGGATTCTTACCACTTTGGGTTACTGGTGGAGTCTCAGGCACGCTTTCTGCCGCCACTTCAGGCACAGGCTCTGTTGGTTTTTACCCGACGTAAAAGCAGAAAAAAAAATTAACCACAATTCCACAAGTGACAAAAGCCATGTAACGATCAAGCGAGGTCCTTCATTTGTTTTAATATAAATACGTCGCTGGGTCTCCATGCAGAAGTATCAGGCTTACCGCTCTCAACAACAGGAGCTGGAGGTTCTTCAGCAGATGTTTCTTCAGTGACACGAGCTTCAGTTACAGGAGCTTCAAGAGTCACTTCTTCCCCAGTTGATTCAGAAACAAGGGGTTCTGGGAAAGCTTCTGTTACAGAAGGTTCTGGAGTAGGGTCTTTCACGACAGGTTCAGGAGTACAAGCTTCCGTTACAGAAGGTTCTGGAGTAGGGCCTTCGGGAGCAGGTTCAGAAGCAGCTTCTGTTACAGATGGTTCTGGAGTAGGGCCTTCGGGAGCAGGTCCAGAAGCAGCTTCTGTTACAGAAGGTACTGGAGTAGGGTCTTCGTGAACAGTTTCAGAAGCAGCTTCTGTTACAGATGGTTCTGGAGTAGGACCTTCAGGAACAGGTTCAGAAGCAGGTTCTGTTACAGTTGGCTCAGACACAAGGGCTCCTGGGTCAACTTCACTTGCCATTGGTTCTTGAGAAGATTTGTCAACTGAAGACTCATGTATGGGTTCTGAGACATCTTCAGCCGTGGGTTCTAATTCCACAAAAGAAGCACATACACAAGAATGACCAACTGGTTTGGAAAGCAGAGTCCTTCTGGTTTGAGAGATGCCTCAGGGCTCAGACTCTTGCCTTGATAAGCATTTCCCTTCTCCTTTACGGCATGTCGTAGTAGAAGATATCTCTGCGAGCCAAGGTGTCAAACACAATAAATAAAAAGAATGTGGAAATCGACGCATCTTCTCTTCTTCTTACCACTTTCAACTGGTGCAGGTTCTTCTGTAGCTTTCAAGGGTGCTGGTTCTATCATCTACTAGTGCTCACCAAAAAGTCCCACAAGAGAAATGTAAACAAACTCACAATGAACTCCTTCCAGAGTTTCGGGAACCTTCATTTCAGTATCCATGTAAAAAAAAATGATATAAAGGCCTGAAGATCAATCCAATGGCTTACTGTGTTTAAAACAAGCCAACAAGCTTGTGGGGAAAAAGAGCATACAAATTAAACCAATCAAGTCCCGAGACTTCACATGAAGCCCGAATCACAAACTTGAGACAATATTCGGGTTAGTTTGAGACGGAAGAGAGACAGGATTATTATTGACAACAAACTTTCAGAAGGAAAGGATTTGACACGAGTGAAAATTTCAAAGTAGATCACCTCAGACCAACCTTTGCCAAGTTTCATGTGGACCAATTTTCTATAAGCATGTAGTTCAACCAATGAATGCACTATGCAAAGGCTGGATGACGGACGTCAGCAAAGTTGTAGAGGACAAAATGATCTCACACACACACACACACACTCACACACACACACACACCATGAAGACAAATGCTCATAAGTCAAATACGTTACAGAAATGGTGAGTGGCATGGTGCGAAGATTTAGCATGCAGCTACGAACAGTGGGGGGAAAACAAAAGTGCTGGCCGCATGCAACACACGACATGCAGTGTTCCTGTAAAGCGTGGTACAGTGTGAACAGAGGAAGGGTTCTACCTGTGTTCAGTTCTGAATAGAGTGGTTCACGGGTTTCGACAAGATACACAAGTTCAGGTATAAGCCGAGTCTCAGATAGCTAGCGAGTCAGGTAATGCTAAGCGTCCGAGACACAACCGTTGTGTATTGTGCGTCTACGGAACCTGATGGTACGTCTTCCGCAGTGTCAGCAGGCGGTGCTGGTTCTGGACCACAGGGGACGAGGCACTCGACGTATCTCCAGCACATGCATCACTTAACTCTTAACGACGAAATCATCAACGCGCTGAATTATACGAGAAATGGTACACATTTTGTGCAACACCCAGGACACAATCTCTACCTTTTAGACTTCCAGAACAAAAGTTTACACACCCCTTTCCAGGTTTAGAGGTTTCAAGGTCACAATCAAAGCTAACTGACGTCCAGAACAGAAGTCTACACACCCCTTTCTTCATGGACTGTGTAAACGTTTGTATTTCTTTTGCGGGATGGCTGCTGTAGTATCCGTCGTCACTTTAACTGCTTTAGCGCTCAACTAAATGGATAGCATCGCTCAGGTTGCGGGGGATGAGGGTGTCATGGTTTCATCTATTTATGTTTTTCAGGACATGACTAGGTGTAATGTAACAAAAGCATCTGCTTTGTGTTTTTTTTTTTATGTACTGATATAACAGCCTGCTTGCCTGATTCTTCCCATTCTGACATCCCACAACAATCTGATTATTTTATTCAGACTGTATTTGAAACAACATCCGTCCTCGCAAAACCCTGCTACAGCACGTTGGCATGCTAAGCAGATGTCAACCTGCTAATGCACGAGAAGCAGAGAGAGAATGCGATGTCCAGCTAAGCAAAGATAAAGAGTCTAAGCATTTATACACAGCAAAAATAAATATAATAATAATAATAATAATAAATCAGATACTGCTTAAGGCGTGAAGCGTACGTACGCTGTGATATTTGCAAAAGTATATAGCAACAGGACCGGGTTTGTAGTGACGAGACACTGGAGGAACGTATTAAATAAATACCGGTCTCCTTGGAAACCTAGGACTGTTATTAGGTTATGATCATATTGAAACATACCTCACATCTAGAGTTATAAAGCCGTATAATATTTATTTATTTTGTTTTATTTTATTTTTTTAAAAAGGAGACCGAGTTTGACCTGAGTTTTTCAATAATACAAAACAAAAAGTTTAACCAGTTTGGAAATTTTAACTTCTAAACAAAAGTTAGAGAGAAGGTCATAAGAGCTGTGTGTCTGTGTGTGTGTGTGTGTGTGTGTGTGTGTGTGTGTGTGTGTGTGCAGGCATGAGGGAGTAATTGCATGGTGAAGGATATAAATAACTCACCTTTTGTTGGTTCTGTCTCTGCTGCTGCTATG
Organism: Pangasius larnaudii; assembly: GCA_037576815.1. Lineage (NCBI taxonomy): Eukaryota > Metazoa > Chordata > Actinopteri > Siluriformes > Pangasiidae > Pangasius > Pangasius larnaudii. The sequence continues at coordinate 15,891,512 of CM074942.1, forward strand.
AGAGAGAGAGAGAGAGAGAGAGAGAGAGAGAGAGAGAAAGAAAGAGAGAAAACACAGTGGAATTAAATTTCACCCGCTGGATTGTGGGAGTGGGGTGTGTCATTTTTTTTTTATTGGTTTTATCTGTTTGTTTTTTTTTACTCATCACAGCTTTGTCTAATTATGCTACATGTGTATACACACACACACACACACACACACACACACACACACACACACACACACACACTCACTCCAGAGACTCTGCACACAGGACGAGTGTTTCTCCTCCGTGACCTACCCGTGACCTCTGGCACTTTCGTTACAGCAGGAGCGGGACGAACGGGTTCTGCCGTTTTCTTCGTCCTGCCCTCGATTTCTGTGATTCGCTCAGAGTATCTGGCGCTGTCTCCCGAGATGGTGCTGTAAGCCTTCGACAGTAAAATCACAACACACACACATGAAGCGTTTAGACGCTCATTCACTCAAAAAACACAGCTGGGAGTGTAAAAAAATAATAATAAATAAATAACTTGGCACATGCCAAGGTGAGATACTGAAGATTTCATTAAGTGCCTGGCTCTATGAATATGCATTAATATGTAAATTAGACACACCTCCATTATCTCAACTAGACAGCTAATAACTGCTAATAAACTACCTCTCGTTTGTTTAACAGCAGCCGAGCCTATAAAGTTACCATGACAACCATGACCGGGGGGCTAATATGCTCCTGACTGACGCTGCTTTTACATTTTTGGATTAAAGAATAAAACAAATGGGTGTGACACTCACATAGACTCCGCCTCCCAGGCATGTCGCTCCCACCAGCACGTAGTATATGGTGTTGTCTCCGCCTCCTCCCGATGGACCGGATGACATGTGGGTCTGCGGTGCGAACGCCGGCCTCCTGTCCTGCCTCAGCACTGCAGGAAGAAACAACACAACACTTTAAAGCGGGAACACATTCACACTGCAGCTCTAGAGGCGAGTCGACTCTTTTTAAAGTGAGTCACATCATATGACTCAACTCACCAATAAGAGTCGACTCTTTTTAAAGTGAGTCACATCATATGACTCAACTCACCAATAAGAGTCGACTCTTTTTAAAGTGAGTCACATCATTTGACAATCTCCATTGACACCCCAGGGCTGCTCTAGAACCTTAGTGTCTCTAGTGACACCCTAGTGCTGCTCTAGAACCTTGGTGTCTTTAGAACCTGAGTGTCTCCATTGACACCCCAGGGCTGCTCTAGAACCTTAGTGTCTCTAGTGACATCCTAGTGCTGCTCTAGAACCTTGGTGTCTCCGGTAACACCCTACTGCTCCTCTAGAACCTTAGTGTCTCCATTGACACCCCAGGGCTGCTCTAGAACCTTGGTGTCTCTAGTGACACCCCAGGGCTGCTCTAGAACCTGACTGTCTCTAGTCACACCCTAGTGCTGCTCTAGAATCTTAGTGTCTCTATAGTGACACCCTAGTGCTGCTCTAGAACCTTAGTGTCTCTATAGTGACACCCTAGTGCTGCTCTAGAACCTTAGTGTCTCTATAGTGACACCCTAGTGCTGCTCTAGAACCTTAGTGTCT
>CM074942.1:15938307-15950984 GCA_037576815.1 Pangasius larnaudii
GTGTGTGTGTGTGTGTGTGTGTGTGTGTGTGTGTGTGTGTGTGTGTGTGTGTGTGTGTGTGTGTGCGCGTGTGTATTTAAGTTGTATGTGTGTGTACAAGTGTATTTTGCAGATCTGTGTGAGTGTGTGTGTGTGTGTGTGTGTGTGTGTGTGTGTGTGTGTGTGTGTGTGTGTGTGCATTGATGTTGTTAAGTGTTGCTCCCCACGCTGACCTACTTTCCCCGTAGCGACCGGTGCAGCGTCGTTCTGTGCAAAGAGTAGGATCACTGTTTCTGCGATCGTCTCCTCCTCTCAGAGCAGGGCTGCATTTGCAGCAGAGGTGTGTGTGTGTGTGTGTGTGTGTGTGTGTGTGTGTGTCCCTGTTTCAGATCAGCTGTGTGTTGGCAGAAAAATGTCGGCTGAAGTGAGGTTAGACTGCGGGAATGCGATTCCTGTCTAATGGGGAAAGGTAAAGCAGAGCTGTGTGTGTGTGTGTGTGTGTGTGTGTGTGTGACAGAGAGAAATTAACTCACTCTGGGTATTTTCCTGTTCTTTACTCTGCTGTCAGCCAGTGAGTGTTTTCAGTAGTTGTGTGTTTCTAGTTGGTGTGCATTTTCAGTAGGTGTGTTTTTCAGCAATTATGTCTGTTTTTCAGTGTTCGGTACTTGTGTGTTTTCAGTACTTGTATTTTTCCAGATGTTTTAGATGACGCAGTTTGTCACTAGTAGTAATTGTGTGTTTTCAGTACCTGTGTCTTCTCAATAATTCTGTGTCTTTCGCTAGTTGTGTGTTTTCAGGAGTTGTATTTTTATTTTGTGTATAAGAGATGTAAGTAGTTGTGTGTTTTCAGGAGTTGTATTTTTATTTTGTGTATAAGAGATGTAAGTAGTTGTGTGTTTTCAGGAGTTGTATTTTTAGGTGTGTGTTTTGAGTGATAAGTGATGTCAGTAGTTGTGTGTTTTCAGTATGTGTGTGCTCTCAGTAATTATGTGTGTTTTTCAGTAGGTGTATTTTCAGATATGTGTTTTAGGTGATGCAAGGTGTCAGTATTTGTGTGTTATGTTTTCCAGTAGTTGTACACAGTTTGTCATTAGTAGTATTAGTGTGATTTCAGTGCTCGTGTGCTCTCAGTTATTTTGCGTGTTTCAGTAATTGAGCATCACCGATGGTTTTAGTATCTGTGTGTTTGCAGCAGTTGTATTTTCAGATGTGTTTTCAGTCTATTTTCAGTATGTGTTTTTTTAGTAGGTGTTGTGCTGGCAAGATTTGTGTGTTTGTGAGTAGTCAGTCAGTGTGTATTTTCAGTAAGTGTGTCTGTATTAGCTGTGTTTTCAGTACTTGTGTGTTTTTTTGTAAATGTGTATGGCTGCATTTGTTTTCAGAAGTTGTGTGTTTCTCAGTACCTGTGTCTTGCCAGTTGGGTATTGTCAGTACTTTTTTGTGTACTATTGTGTATGTTTTTCAGTCCTGGCACCTACACACCTAGTTAATAGTTCACTAGGTGTGTAGGGGTCAGTCTTTCTATGCATTGTCCGGGTGTCAGTCTGTGTTTGCTTTCAGTAGTTGTGTATTTTCTGTGAGCGTATGTTGACAGTTTCTCTGTGCTTTCAGGTGTTGTATTAGTTGTTGTTTTTTTCAGTACTTGTGTTTGTCAGCAGTTGTGTGTTTTCAAAAGGTCCGTATTGTCAGTAGCTGTGAGTGTATCTGTGCCTGTCCCCTGAGCTGCAACCTGATTGGTCAAGTGCTTGACATCAGTCTGAGCTTTTCTGAAAAGTTGAACTTTTTCAATTTTTGGAAGTGTCCAGTCCACCCGCCTTGCACTCGCTTCCCGTTGGCTTACATGTAAACCATGCGCAGGTCGGCTGAGGAAAAACACCTAGTGTGAAAGCAGCCTGAGGACTCAGTTTACACCTAGAGTGCTGCTTTAACACCGACTGTTCTCATTTTCCTTTCATTTAATGCCAACAGTTCTCATTCTGACTCGTGGAAACAAAACTGACAGCAACTTTTGGCTAACATTTCAGCTAACTGCAGTGTTTTTCTGAGGAGAATCTGTTTAAATTCATATCAGCTATAAATCTCGGTACGACGTGTTAACAGTTGAGTTAAATGACAACTTTGAGCTGTATAAATCACACTAAATCTTGAGTTTTATCTGTGACTGATGATAGGCTGTCATTAGTGCAATCTTTGTAGACACTATGTACCTGCCCCCAAGACTACCGTAACCAATCAGAAAGTGTTCTCTAACCCAGCGCATGTGTGTGCAGTGTGTGTATGAACTGCACCCCCCTCGTGATGCCCTTGAACTTCGGCTATAGTTTGTCTTACAGTGTGTTTCTCCCCCCAGTGTAAAAGTGCTGATGTGGGCGACCTTAAGGTCAAGGCAACACATTTACTGAGACTAAGCATCTGTGTGTGGGTTTGGTGTACATTGTGCAAGTGCTGCACGTGTTGTGTATGTATGTCAGTATGTAAATGGTAAGGTGAGATTTGGACAGCCTTAGTGTTACTGTGTTATCCGTTATCTCCGTGAATGAGGTTATTAGTCAACAGACCCAGAAGGAATGAATCACTTATTACACTCTGTTTCATTCAGTGTACCAGGTGATTGTACCAGGTGAAACAGCCTTTCTCGATCTCTCTGCTTCTGGCTTTTGTTGTCCCGTAATCTCCTGTTTCTTGGTAAAACATCATTGCTTTCTGCATAGTATTAGTATGAACCTGTGTGTGTGTTATGGGTGAGTCAGAAAGTACCTCCTACTGTCACAGAGCCACTAATCCTTAAACACTGTGTGTGTGTGTGTGTGTGTGTGTGTGTGTGTGTGTGTGTGTGTGTGTGTGCAACAGGCATCACCTCATGTGACATTAAGCTGTGTTTAATAAGGAGACAAAGGGTTTCCTGATCCTTCCAGCTAGTTGCTGTCTGCTTATATTGAGATATTCAGAGGTAGTGTTAGGTTTGTTCATAATAGCCGTTTTTCCCCCAACCACCAGCACTTATTTTTCATGTAATTCAGTGGAAAGTGCCTGCAACCTGTTCAGAACGTGGCCATTGTCAGGGATTTTGTACATGTGTGTGTGTGGGGGTTATGGATTATGGATTTTGATCAGAGGTCATGGCCACACTTGTTGGTTCTGGAGTGCATGGTGTTGGTGCTATTAGGCTATCAGGCTAGAGTGGTTAGGGTGGGGTTGTTAGGAGTCACGCTTGGTTCACAGGGTTATCATAAGGTAGGGTAGATCCTCAGGGTCATCATAAGGTAGGGTAGATCCTCAGGGTCATCATAAGGCAGGGTAGATCCTCAGGGTCATCATAAGCCAGGCTAGATCCTCAGGGTCATCATAAGGCAAGCTAGACCCTCAGGGTCATCATAAGGTAGGCTAGATCCTCAGGGTCATCATAAGGCAAGCTAGATCCTCAGGGTCATCATATGGCAGGCTGGGTCTACAGGGTCATCAGGAAGCAGGCTGGTTCTTTGGAGCCATCAGAAGGCTTGATTGCTTCTGAAGCCATTAAGAGGATGGTTCCAAATGAGTAGGAACAGAGATAAGGCCAGGAACAAAAAGTCAGAAATTGAGCTACAAGTACAAGAGAACAAAGACAGGGCCTGACTTAATAAACTGCATTAGGTTAAACTGTCTGAACAGCTGGACGGGCTCGTTTAACAAGTCACGTTCATGTGATTTCCATGGAGGTATTAGTTTCAGTAATTACTATTATTACAGCCTTGTGGGTGGAGCAGAACACTTTTTCTTTCCTTTTAATTTTAACTAGAACTCATTTGACTATGACACTTGGCAGAAAGAACAATGCAGCTGAAATGATTTCCTTTAAACTACGCTGAGTTGATACAGGTGCAGTGACGCAATGCATTTCAGTGTTTGTGTAACTGTTTTTTTTTTAACATCATTACAATTCTAAACTTTCCCAGAGTAATCATGTAAACTCCATGCTTGCAAAATTGAGAATGCAGATCTAGTATCAGCTCAGTGGCTAACCTCAACCAGGACAGGAATCCGATGGTCATGATAGATGATATGTGTGAGTGGATTAATGATGGAGCATTTTCATTAACAGCTGCACTGCAACTCACACCTTCCCTTTTTAACCACTGTCTATGTGTGTGTGAGAAAGATTTTTTTTTTTTTTTGTACATGGTCCTAAATTAAACGAACCTTCCTGCCCATTTTTGCCTGTCTGGTCACTCTCACTGCTCTTGATTAAGCTCAGACAACAGACTTAAACCAAACAAAAACTAAACTACTTCAAAGGCTGAACTTGATCAACAACTAGCTGTATTTATTGTGCTCCAGCACCATGGATATTATTTTGAATGTAAGCCTCTATCAATGGGCTGAAGTCTACTGAAACCTTGGGGTTCTTTAAGAACTTCAGTAGGAAACCGATTACATCCTGATCCCAAATGTAGAGAAATTAAGACCTTTGTTGACAAGGTTGCCAGATCTTTTGCCCTGTTTTTGATGCCAAGCAGCTCACGCGACTATCACTCCTGATAAATAGCACGTTTTATTAAAAGCTGCTGTGGGAGAATTAAAGTCTTGTTTGGACCTTGTTTTGTTCTAAATTTCTTACACTGATATTAGGACACAAGGTCTCTTTAAATAAGTTAGGATTGGATAGGATATTGGGACAGGACCTACAGTATTGAAATAAGACCCTAGCTTATTGGGAAGGTATTCTTATTTATTTGGAAAGAGTCTTAGCTTATTGGGACAGGACCTTGTTTGTCCTAATAGGAACTTTTTAGGATGTAGCCATATCTTAATTCAATGACACCATAATGTATTGAAAAAAGGGGCCTAACTTATTGGGATTGGGACACAATTTATTATATTAATTTTATTTTTATTAATGTTTATTGGGATGGGGAACTAATACAAAACTGCTATGCTTACGCTTGCTATGCTTACACATTTGGATGAGACTTTAGCTTATTGGGACAAGGCCCTAAATTATTGGGATGGGACAATTTATTTTTGGAATGAGACTTTAGTTTTTAATTTATTTTAAGCATGAGACCCTAATATGCTAAAATTGGGCCTTAATGACTGATTTTGGGTCACAGCTTATTGGGATAGAGGCCTACTTTATTGGAACACTTCCTTAATTTCTATTTTTGTGGCCATAAATTATTGGGATGGAGCCCTAACCTGTGATTGTTATTAGGACCTTAGTTTATTGCGATTGGACTGAAGCCTTGGCTTGTGTTTTTCTGGAGAAGCTTTGTTCCTTCACCGATGTTCTTAACTTTGTTGTGGGTTAGCAGTTAAAGGGTTAACAAGGAACAATAGGACTAAAATCTGTGTGTGTGTGTCAGAGAGAGAGAGAGAGAGAGAGAGAGAGAGAGTGAATGGGAGTGGCTGAAACAGGGATCAAACAGACCTCCTTCTATGTTGCACTTCTGCTAATGTTCTTCTAATGCTACGAAATTGTGCAGTAAAGTTTCCTCATGACTGAAGCATGGTAAATATGTGCGTGTGTGCTTGTGTGTCAGGACCCTATAGTATCGTATAACCATATATGGCTGTGAATATATCAGCTATAAAACTTAAGTGTTTTGTGACACCCAACTGGGCCTCTGTTCAACAGAACATCATGTAAACACTCAAAACACACACACACAGACACATACACACACACACGCGCGCGCACGCACACATGCGGTATTAGTTACCGAGAAAAACAGCCTCTCGATTGTCACAACAGCACAACGGACATGAAGACTTGCTGATTGACGTCTCCAACCCACAAACCACTGAATTCAGCCGATCACAAAGCCACAAATCCGAGGTGTCAGCCAATCAGGAGTCAGAGACAGCAGAGTGAGATTTTTCTCTTCTGCAGTAAGGGTTATAGAAAGACCTGCTTGAATTGAATTGTCTGTGGAAAGAAAGGTAACGAGCGCTAATCGAAGCTGTTTCTCATTAGGAGAAAGTTTTGAAATGCTCGAAACAAGATTTATGCTTCCATCTTGTTCTGGCCTGTGTGTGTGTGTGTGTGCGTGTGTGTGTGTATGGCTTTTTCCTCGAAAGGCTACTTATAGGAAGAAGATGTTATTCTGTGCATTTTGTATTTGATCGGAATAAATGCAGTGTGTTAAAGGTGTACTGGGCAAACACACGACAAAGGTGACCCACAAAAACATTTGAAAGACTTGTTCACTCTTTGAGCCGCCTGTACACAAAGCCCCGCCTCCCAGAATCTACAGTGGCTGGCATAGTTCATCCATGCTACTTCGGTAGCTAGCTTGTCAGTCCCACGGGAGGAGGCGTGGCCTCTGTATCCGCCAGTTCCTTTAAAAGAGGCAGTGAAACAACTTTAAATTGTATCATATTGAATCATTGGCTTCGTAAAGTTCTTTAAGTATCTCTCGCACAGTGGAGCATTGATCATGCATCATGATCGCCTTGGAAAAACATCCTGCTTTGCTACCAGAAGCCACAAATAATCTAGTTTTATAGATATATTTACTGTCTGTGGTACAGTTTTAGAATTATTGGACAGCATGTACTAGTCAACTACAGTTAACTACTCTGTGTGTGTGTGTGTGTGTGTGTGTGTGTGTGTGTGTGTGTGTGTGTGTGTGTCTAAAGTCTGTTTAATGTTGCATGCTACTAAATCCTTCCCTTAATGTTCTTCTCTTTGGGAAAAGGATAAGCTGACTCATAGGGTGTGTGTGTGTGTGTGTGTGTATATGTGTGTGTGTGTTAGTCATGTCAGTGTCCTTTTCTATCAGCCATGATGTTTGTTTAATGAGGAAATTCATCGCAGCAAGACTTCCTCTGCTTTTATGGGTTACAGCAGGACCACACACACACACACACACACACACACACACACACGCACACACACACAAACACAAACACCTGTACACACATAGAGACCTTGTGTATGATAATTCATTGTGTTTCTTTCGATTCATATGATTTATATGAGTCTCTGTTTTTTTTTTTCTTCCTTTCTTTCCTGCTCTCATTTCATTATCTAAAGGGCTGGTCCTGCTCGAGGGATGGTTTCTAGGTCACTCCATGCCTCGCGGATGTAACATTTCCAGCGCTGTTAAAGCGCTGCATTTCTGCTTTGTCATCAGACGTTGCTTTTGTAGGTGACTAGTCATTAGTCAAAATTTTTCTCGGAAGAATAAACGCTACCCAAAAATGCTGCCTACTCCGGCAGCCTCCATCCGAATGGACAACAGGGGGATTGACAGTACGGGGTCGTGTGTTGATCAGATTCGCGAGATAAACATGTTTCCCTCCATGTTTCCATATAAACGACCCACTCTTGTGGCATTTGCTTTTCAGGATGTGAACTTTTTTTTTTTTTCCTCAATATAGTTTTCTCAAACTAGAAGCTTCATGGAGCCCATGAACGTTTGGTTTCCAGTTCTTGCTAAGTACTGCTAACTACCGTGTAATTACAGTGAGTCTTTTATTCGCAATTTAACAACAGGTCTGAGAGAAATGTTGATATTTACGACAGCTTTGTCACTAAGCCTTTAGCTTGTCTGTAAAAAACAAAAAAGGTATGTCACGGTTAAAGAAATCATTAGCTTCAGTTGACTTAGATTTGCTATGCAAACAGTACGACAGCTTTTTCAGAAACGGGGATTCAGTTATAAGTGTGTTTGAGCAAATTGCTATGAATTCATTGAAGGAGTAGCATCACTATCTAGTGTAAATATTGAATTCTGATTCAACACGTGAAATTAACTCGCCTACACCTCGCATTTTCGAAAATATGTCAAACCGTAGTAGACTCGTGGGCAGAGAGTCAAATCCACGCAGAACAGCTCAGTAGCCGCCTCTGCTGCCGCCGTTGCTTAAAACTAGCTGTCCATATTTTCCAGTTGCCTAGCAACACTGTTCGCAGCTTTGGGAAGGAATTAGAAGTCTAAAATTTGAGAATTTGCATTGATTCAAAGTTCTAAAATCCCAATCTAAAGGTTTTGATCTGTTTTGATGTGTTCTGCCCGGTTGCAGAGCAGATGTATTTCACACACACACACACACACACACACACACACACACACACACACACACACTTGCACACACCAAGCCCTTTTCAGACGTGATCGGCTGTGACGTAGCTGTCGCATTTGTTCGGCTGCTGAAGGAGGGAAAAGAGCGAGTGAAAGCCTGAAGTGGCCACTCTTCTCCACAGCAGTGTGTCTTGATGGGTCCTTTTCACTCCCGTTGACCCAATTCCAGATCGATTAGCTGCCATTTTGCCGTGGCCTTGGAGCCAACCTCTGTTTGCTGCACCTCTTAAACCAAGTGTTTTTGTGCTTTTTGTCTCATGAATAGTATTAGATTACTTTGTCCACTCTCTAATTCCTTCTGTCTTTCTACCAATAACACTCTCTCCATATATTTGCTTGTGTCACTCTCTCACTCCATCTGATTTTCTACTTGATCACTCTATTTGTCATCTATCTTTCTACCAGTAACTGTTTGTCTGTCCTGCTGTCTGTCTGTCACCATCTTTCTTTCATTCTTTCTTTCTTTCTTTCTTTCAACTTCAAACTATCTTCAAGCTTATGAAACAGCTTCAAATTTTCAGTCTCCTTTTGTCAAGTTTGTCATGACGAATTTCTCCTGTCTAGTCTGTCCAGTGAGATGGTTAAGAAAACGTTCATGAGCGTTTAACTCTACAGGCATCTCTGCATAGATTTCGTATTTAATTTCACTTCGATCATTTTGCGTCCTTATTTTATGTCCTAGATCCTGCTGTTTCTGTGACTGACTTCAATGGAAATACAAAGGTGACCACCAGAGATGTTAGCATCCCAATGTCACATACATAAGCTAACCATTTCCAGATGATCAGCTAACCATTAGCATGGAAACCTCAGCCAGGTGGTGAAGACAAGAAAAGCAACTGAAGCTGCCAACTAGCCGACACTGGTTTAGCGGAGGAAGGGACCTGCTAGTGTCCAAGGTTGCTAGTGTGCGAAGTTTACCAGCTTTTCGTGGAAGTTTGAGTCCTGTGAAATCGCAAATGGGAAACTACAGCCTCCATAGACGGCCTGGATAGGAGAGGGAGTGAGCATGGACAAGCTTTCCGAATTTGGTGTCCTTTGTCCGTCCAGCAGGAGGGAATGGGAGTAAGTAAACACTGCAGTATATCCATGCTAATACAGCTAATCTGATAAAGCAATGCTAATGCAGATATGATAATGGTATTACACAAAAGCTGCTATGCAAATGAATTATGCTAATGTTGCTCTCTTGAGAACACTGCCAAAAACCATACAACATAATGACAATATTAAATTATGACCTTTCCTTTTTCCAGAACCAGCAGCTGTGTGGATGATTTTATGGATGAAGATGAGAAAGACAGGGCTAAAAGGTAATGCTAATTGTTTATGCTAACTTAAACTGTTATGTCTGGTGGGCACTAATAAGCACTAACCACCCTGGGCTTTGTTCTCCTTGTGCTAAAACTCATTATGTCAGAAGATCTCCCAATTACTCAAACCTTTCTCACCTTTCTTTCGTTCTTTCATTCTTTCCTGGCGTTTCTTTCTATACAAAAGAATAGTGCCATAAATGAGCGCGAAAAAAAGCCTGAGGCTTTTTTAGAGAGACAGAGTTATACAGGAAGGGATGAAGAGTGTGTTACAAAGGTGTGACGTAGACCTACATCTGTGAAAAAATGGGTCAAGACACACAGTTCTTCAGTAATAATAACTGCTCTGTTCATCACTAACACACATGCTCGTTTTTTTCCCCCCTTGTCTCCTCAAAGCCTGACATCTCACATGGTTTATATCCTGGGGACTTTAGGGTCATAGTGGTTTACAGTGTTTTTCTTTGAGATTGTGTCTGTACAGTTTCAGTCTTCATTTGGGATGGTGCCATTTTATGACCTCTTGTGAGTATTTCAAGACAGCTGCTGAAAAACATCGACACTTGGCCGTTTTGTGTGTGTGTGTGTGTGTGTGTGTGTGTGTCTGTGCAGGGCATCCCGGAATAAATCCGAGAAGAAAAGGCGAGACCAGTTCAATGTGCTCATTAAGGAGCTGTGTACCATGCTGCAGGGCCAAGGTCACCCGCGCAAAATGGACAAGTCTACCATCCTGCAGAGGACCATCAACTTCTTGCAAAAGCAGAAAGGTCAGAGGAGAAGAGGGGCAGGGACTATTTGAGTTTGATTATGGCTTTTTTTCTACCATTTCCCCCCTCAGATAATGATCTTCATCCAATCAACTTTTTATTAGCTTTTCAATTGCTACGTAGGAGATTTTCTTTCGCATACCACAACGTGTACCCTTTTCATACGGGAACAAGAGGTAGAGGGTATGAACACAGGGCCAGCCTCTTGTGCATCCCTGCAGTGTTTAGGAGTTAAGGACGGTGCCTGAGGGTATATTCCTGATAGGACAAGCAGTGCCATTGGTTCCCTTTGCAGCTATAGGCTCATTCCAATCGACTCCTGACTGTCTTGGGATTTGAACTTGGGATCGTCTGGTCACAGGCTGAGGTCCTAAACCACTGAGCTACGATGAGGCCCTCAGTAAATCCACGAATTAGCAGAACCTTTCAAGTACTAGCAAGCTACTATGGCTGCACAACATATCGAAATATCGCAAATGTAAATATCACGGTATGCATATCGCAAGGGTTTGCGATACCCGATTAATTTTTAATAAAGTTCAAAAAGTTACGAACGTTTAGGGCGACGCAGACAGCAGAGAGTGCTTTCTTTTCCTCAAAAGAACATGAAACATGTATGTTGGTTATATCATATATTATATATATATATATATAATTTGAATTGATTTTACACACTTATAGCATTATCGTCCCGCATGTCGCATATCGCATTTTTCTACAATATCACGCAGCCCTACAAGCTGCCCATCTGCAGAACTCTGACACTTCCAATCCTAAGTTGTTGTTTTTTTTTCAGTGTGACCGAAATATTAATAGAAGAAATTAGTCCATGACTCTGAGGACTCTTTATTTGGTACCATAGGCTCTGTCTTGCTGGACCCTCCTAGCTCTAGACAAATCCCTTTCCCACAAGCTTCCAGAATTCCAAAAATTCCAAGCATTATCATGTTTTTTACATGGCCTTTTGATGTTTTCCAGAGATCACGGCGCAGACGGAGACCTGTGAGATTCAGCAGGACTGGAAGCCTTCCTTTCTCAGCAACGAGGAATTTACCCAGTTAATGCTGGAGGTACAGCGCATCTTATGCCTGCAATGTTTCGTCTGAATACCATGTTTGTTTGTTTTTTGTTTTTTTTTTGTGAGTTTTGTGCTTTAAAAGTCACATCCCATAAAAATCACATACTATAACAGTGTTTCAATAAGTATATGCATGGGGAATGTCACACACCAACGACCATATCCAGCAGGAACGCCGTGGACAATGTTCATTTCTACACTTCCTGTAATACAGGAACACATGACTTGCGTTCAAGACCATTTTCAGAGATTGTATCACAGACAAGGAAGTGTATTCCTTATGCGCAGGGGAAATACTGCTGGTCCCACTGTAGGGGAAAATGGCAGAAGTGTGTGTGAAAAGAGAAAAGAAAGCCATTAAACCTGCTTTTTAAAAAAAAAAAAAAAAAAAAGGTGAGAAATTAGCCTAAAGAACTGAATTTAAGAGCGTTGTTCGGCAAGACCGTGCACTTTAGCGAGGCCCTTCTTTCAATATTCATGGTAAATGCCAATCAGATTCATTCCACAGTGGATTTACATTTAATCGTTTGGCAGACGCCTTTATACAAAGCGACTTACTTGTCCAAGCAATCTGAGAGCTGAGCAGTTGGCTTAAAGGCCCAGTGGTGGCTTTCTGAAAATGATGGGATTTAGACTCAATAAGCGTAAGCTATCATATAAATTGACCTACAAACACAGGAAAACTTGTTTTGTTATGCTAATACCTAAGGCTAATTCTGCTATTGTTTTAAATTTAACATAAAGGTACCTCTTCACAACAAATCAAACGGCTAATTCATGTGACTAGCGTAGTTATCTAGCATGTCTCTTGCCTTGATATTTTTTCACTGCAGTAACAATCTGACCAAAATGACACATTTAAAACATATGTTATGCTTGTTATATGCAATCCATGTCATTTTTTTTTACATATTCAAGTATTTTTTTTTCATAAACAGGCATTGGATGGTTTCCTGATTGCACTTAGGCTGGACGGGAACATCATCTATGTATCTGACAGCGTCTCCTCTCTCATTGGGCATTTACCAGTAAGTGAAGTGGAGGGGTTCAGCATTTAGCATCAGCGCAACAATGATTATCCAAACTTTTAGCACGACTTATGATGCTAGATACCGTACACGTGATTTTGCTTTTAAATTGATCCAAAAAAGGCTACTTTAAAAACATGTCCAGAATGAGCCTGTATTTTTAACAGGGTCTCTCTGCATGTATTTTCACGTATTAATCATCAGCTAGCTAACATGAGCTAACCTGACAGGATTTCTGAAGTGACTTTTAAATCTCAGTTGTAAATGTTCGTAATCACTGCTAACGCTAGTCAGCTAGCTAACAGGAGCTAACCTGACAGGATTTCTGATAAGATTTCGATACATTTTCATAATGTTTACTGCAACATGAGCTAACTAGCTAATACGATAATAATCTGACAGGATTTCTGATAAGATTTCAGTACATTTTCATAATATTTACTGCA
>CM074942.1:15976903-15987921 GCA_037576815.1 Pangasius larnaudii
TGGAACATGTTAAGTTCTCTATGTTGAATTGCACTTGCTGTAAATTAACTTTCTTTAGCATGAAGGAAAGAAAGAAAGAAAGAGAAAGAAAGAAAGAAAGAAAGAAAGAAAGGCTTGCTAGTCGTGTGTGCTGTGATGCGTACTACTCGTACTACTCGTACTGTTTAGTGCGCTGAGGACGGAGAGCGCTGCAGTGGAGTGTGCGCTAGTTTACACACTATGTAGTGCGCTAGTGCGCTGCTTCAGGAACATCATGTTCTACTTGTTCAACTTCTCTGATAAACAACAACTTAAACACACACACAAGTAAAATCTCAAGTCTTTCAGCTGATATATTTTTTTTCCCCCAGTGAACGTATTTATTTATTTTTTTAAAAAAATGTTTTAAACCCTAAACAAAAGTTTTGTTCAGTTCTAACACTCACCTTGGCCACCATGTCGCCTCCGCCCCCTCTCACTATCTCTACGGGGGCTCGGAGGGGTCAGAAAATACAGAGTCAGAGCAAAAACGCGAAACAAAAACCCCTGGGAATATGGAGTCCAACAGGGAGTCATTTTAAAGTTCAGTTCAGATGTCGGTGATAGTTATGTCTAAAATGTAAGGGGGAAAAGTTACAGGAAACTGTTATTTACTGAACAAGGGATGGAATATTAATTATCTATATTACTAAATTGTAATTCATTCTGTAATATGGCCAAAAGTATGTGCACCCCTGATCATGTGCTTGTTGAACGTCTCATTCCAGATTTATTCCCCCCCTGTGTTTGCTGTTATAATGAGCTCCACTCTTCTGGGAAGGGTTTCCACTAGATGTTGGATTGTAGCTGTGGGGATTTCTGTGTTCATTCATCTACAGGAGCATTAGTGAGGTCAGGTGCTGATGTTGGGATGTCGAGGAGGTCTGGGGTGCAGTCGGTGTTCCAGTTCATCCCAAAGGTGTTCAGTGGGGTTGAGGTCAGGGCTCTGTGCAGGACACTCGAGTTCTTCCACTCCAACCTTCACACACACCATGTCCTCATGGAGCTCGCTTTGTTCCAGAGTTCCAGTGAAGGGAAACTGTAATGCTTCAGCACACAGAGATGTTCTGTACAATTGTGTGCTTCTAACTTTGTGGCAACAGTTTGGGGAAGAAACACATATGGGTGTGATGGCCAGGGGTGCACATACTTTTGGCCATGTGGTGTACATTGAATAGTATTCGTTGCTGCAGTTCAAAATATATCCACTAGGTGGTGATGATGTATTAATAAGTGTATAACTGGGGTGGCACAAATGAACTGAAATGAATAACATATACATATAACATATACAAAATAAAATATATATTATTTATACTTATGCACATATAAGGAGACTCACTGACGTTAATGCGATTTTATATACAGACTACGCTGTCAAATTTGAATCAATTACTTCACCAATTTAATGAACATTTTGTGAAACTCAAGTCATTTCATATTAATTAATGATTCAAACAAAAACAATTCCAAAAGAAATCCACAAACTAAGACAAAACTAGCTATTTAATTAGGACAAAAGTAACGGCGCCCTGTAAAAGGAGGAAGCGCACGTGTGTCTACGATAGCCGACACGCTGCAGTGGCTGAGCTGCATTACTGGACGATTTAGTGAGGCGCTTTTTCGCCTTTTAGTCATTTTCAGCTCTCTGTGAGCTTTGCCTTTTATGGCTGTATAAATATGGCAACACTGATATGACTGGCATTTTAATTCATTACCGTTGCGTGTCCGGGTCTTGTTGATCAGCTTTGGTGTCAAAATGATATTGAAATATAGACTGATTCTTTCCTTTCAAAAATACAGGATGCAAAGATAATTAGTAAACTAGCAACAGCGTATGCGAAGCATCTCAACGATGCAGTGTACATGGGAGTTGAGGGAGATGGTGTAGAAATTTAGATTCTCCAGCTGATGGCAGTAAAGAGCTGGATGTTGAATTCTTTACTGACTCACACACAAAGATCAGCAGGTTAAAAAAAACAAAACAAAACAAAACAAAGGAAAGAACAGGAGGACGAACCAGTAACAATATGTGAGAACGGGAGAAGAAGAAATCAATATTGGAAGCCAAGAGGGTCAAACCGAGAGGTTGGGCAGATTACGGATGCCGATCGGGGTCAAAACGACACAAATCACAACGCAGCCTCGTGAGTGCAGAGATCTTCATTTATTCATGTTTGCATTTTACAATCTTTATCATATATATATATATATTTATATATATTTATATATGTGTGTATATAGGAAAAGAAAAAGGAGGGCGAGCCTGCAGTGACACTGGAGTGACACGAAGAGTTCTGGAGTGCAGAAGGGCAGAAAGAAAAGAGCAGCGCTTTCGGATGGAGAAGTCTCAGTGCAACTTCCACTTCACTCAGCAGGGCGGAGAGCAGGGCGGGAAATAAGTGCCCTAAACCACAGTGAAGCCCAGGAGAACGGACACACACACACACACACACACACATGTTTATATATGCGATCTTACATATGATGCTGGAGATGCTATAAATTCAGTCCACAGTGGAGTTTATAACATGAGGACATTCTTCATCACGGAAACGTAAAGGACAGAAAGTGTGTGTGTGTGTGTGTGTGTGTGTGTGTGTGTGTGTGTTTAGTTTTTCAATAGTCTGTACAATTTACACTGTTAAAAATAATTACATTCGACTCGATTCAGGTACGTCCCCCAGCCGCTCTATTCACACGGTGATGTAACGCGAATACAACAGAACACTATGAGAAAAGCTGCGTGGGGAAAAAACCATCAGTAAACACATTTCACACAACGTTGATGCGGACTCAAGCGTAGACGCAGAATTCCCCCCCCCCCGATCAACTCAACATACAGAATTAAACAGGAATGATACACATTCATTTCAGCGAATCTCAGTTTTAACACGACACACACGGGCCCTGATTCAGTACCGTTCCTAACACACCATGACTCGCTTCCTCACGCCATTCCCCCGTTGATTAAATTCCCTTTTAGCGCCTGTTCTGCTAGCGCAAGTGAAACTAGTTATAACCTTCTCATAGATTTACCCAGTTCAGAAGGTAATCCCTTTAATCTCAGCAGATAAGAGTTGGTTATAAATGTAAACAGAGCAATGAAGTACTTTAAATATATATCGTTTCTGACAACTGTACATGTAGTTAGCAAGTCTGCTAATTAGCACACAAGCGAGTATGACTCGGATAAAATGGACTGCACGAAGCGGTGGCCGATCAGAAAAGAAAATCAATGAGGGTGTGTTAAGGACAGTGCTGAAACACACAGACGGTATTTTTTTCCACCAACACAGCGCCGGAGCCAGGGCTAGTCTGAGACAAACAGAACTGAAAATACATCGCTAATGCTAACCCATGAGCCGTTACAAAGAATCAGAACACATCCTGCCGCAATTGTTTCTGCTATCGTGCGTCCTGTGTATACATTTTGCATAAGTTCTAGTGATGGGCGATTCATAAAAAAAAAAAAAAAAGATTCATTCATTTTGAACGACTCGTTCAGTAAAAAAGTAAAAAAAAAATGGATTCAGAAACACGAGAAAAAGTGGATTAAACTGATCGTATTATACAAATATTGTAGAATAATATGGAACCGTGAATGAGTCGTGAATCAAATGAATAAAAAAAAACTCATCTTTGATTCATTTTAAGGAGTCGTTTGAAAGATTTGAATCACTTAAATTGTGCCTATCGTTAGCAAGAATGTGATCGACCCGTGATTTGACTTAGTTTAAATCTCAAACCAGAACAAATGTTGCCTTCTTCTAAAAAAAAAAAAATCCAGTTATCTTGAGCTCAGTGTAATCCTGGCTTATTTAATACTTTATTTTACGTAAGATATCAATTTATAGAGTGACATTAGCTAGCTAATCACTCGATTAGCTTGTTACATCTAGCACCTTCACTGACATCCACTTTAGCAATATATATATATATATATATATATATCGCTAACCAGCTAGCTATAATAAACAACATGTGTATGTTATGGAACTGTTAGCTAACTAGCTGTGTAGCTATCGTTCTCCCATACAGACAGGTTTAGCAAACAGTTTTCAATTATGTTTTTAATGATTTAAATATAATTAATTATATTCTGGATCAATAGCATTTACGGCTGTGTGATTATAGCATGACGTTACCATGACAGCGACGTGACATTGTGGATAAATTCAGGTAGACAAACAGCTTCGGCTCCGTGTTGGTGGAAAAAAGTCTAACAGAAAATTCTACAGAATCCTTGGACTTTCAACTCAGAGTTACAGAATTTTCTAAAAATGTCTGAATACATGGACTTTGAACTCAAACTTCTGGTATTTTCTAAAAAAAAAAAAAAATGAAACTGTAGACATTCATCATATCAGAGTTCTGGACCTCAAACTTTTAGATTTTTCTAAAAATTCTAGAATCCTTGGACTTTGAACTCAAAATTCTGGAATTTTCTAAAAATCTTTTGAATCCGTGGACTTTCAAATCAGAATTCTGTAATTTTCTAAGCTTTCTAGAAGTCCTTGGAGTTTGAACTCGCAGTTTGGGAATTTTCTACAAATTTAATAATCCTTGGACTTAAAACTTGGTGTTCCAGTATTTTCTGAACATCCTAGAATTGTTAAACGTTGGACTGGAATTGTCTAAAAAAAAAAATGTAGAACCAAAAAAACAACAACAAACAAACAAACAAAATAAAAAAGTTCCCGACCTGAATGTAAGCCAAAGCGTAAGAGGTAATAACCAGCTGCCCCCCCAAGCAAAAACAGTCAGGATACCAGAGAAGCAAAGCTTTAGTCTTTTGTGTTCCTTTCTTTTTTTTTTTTTTTTTTTTTTAGAAAAGAAAATTAGAAAGCTTCTGTCTCTGCAGTGCCAGAAGATTGCATTCACAATTAAAAGTTCACAGTTTTGAACAGAGGATGCAGCTAGGCAAAGGATATTTCTCTTATATACAGACTCTTCATCAGCTCATTCGGCGTAGATTAATAACTTTTAAACCATGCAGGAGTTCAGCTACGTTCTAAATATTCGAAAGAACCCAAGTTTGATTACAGACGCATCGTAGGCTGCATCAGTCTCATCAGTCTTCTCTAAGTCTCTCTCATGTATACACACACACACACACACACACTCACACACACACACACACTCACACACTTCTTGCATGCTCTCAGAGTTAACACAGTAGGGCGGTGTTGCTTGGTAACAGAGTGAAGCCCGTTGCCCATGGCTACATGAGCGCTCGTCCTGCAGCATCCCGAGGGAAGGGGAAAAAAAACGAGTAAACAAACAAACGAGTCCCGAGAAAACAATCGGGGGGGAAAAAAAAAAAAAAAAAAAAACTCCAGCAGGAAAAGACACGAGAAAAAACAAAGCCGTCTTTAGATCCTGGAGATGATACGAGCAGATGATCGAATGGAGAAGTTCGTTAAATCGAAAGCTGGACGGGAAAAAAATAAATCAAATTTACACAATTTACACCAAACGTAGTCGAAGCATCTGAAGCTACTTTACAGGCTAATGTAGCTAACAGCTCAGGGAAACTTATAGCTAGCGTTAAGCTGTCATCCGGTAGATTATGACGCTGCCTACCGAGTTCCCTACCAAGTGCGGACGTCTGGAAGGCAGCTGCTTATCTTCTGCAAATTTAAGGGAAGCGTCGCACGTGTTGTTCCCGATGTGGTCAATCCCATAATTCTGTTCTCTGCACTAGAGTTCTGGAAAGATCATCATTGCGCGGAATTAAAAAGCGCTGCTTTGACGTGTCTAACTTTTTTCTGGTTATTAGCGTTTTTATCACCTTGCTAATGTAATTCTACCTCACAGCGTATGTAGCTAGCTTATACGGCTAAGCTTTAAGTTGCTGACTTGCTAGTTAGCCTTAGTTAGTTAGATAGCTAGCTACGTTTTTAAGAAGACAGTGTAGGCTAGTTGTGATCAGAAGCCGCCATGAGTTGAGGATCTGACAGATTAGCGAGCTTCTATTATTTGTTAGCTACATTAGCTACATTAGCCTCAGACACTCGACACGTCTCGGTCGGCCGACGACTTCTGATGGAAGAGTGGACATTGTGTAGGTTTGATTTCTGGCTAAATTGTTTCTTTAAGGTGTGGAGAAGATCCGTGTGTGAGCAGTGATATACACGACTGTGAATCTGTCTGACGAAAGAAGAAGAAGAAGAAGAAGCGGTGTGTTTGTCCAGGACACGTTCTGGAGTCTTCGCAAAAACAGTTCTCTTACAGTGGCTCAGTCAGCTGTCAGTTAAAGGTCAGATACCCAATCAGAGGGAAGAGGAGGGGCCACAGTGTTTCGTTTTCACGTCGTCTTCTGTGCCAACGTGTGTGATTTCCTCCGAGTTCGTTGCAGATACACCGCTGAATGTCTGTAGGCGTCTGTCGGAGTGTGTGTGTGTGTGTGTGTGTGTGTGTGTGTGTGTTTCAGACGTGGGTCTCTATAAAGGAGTGTGTGTGCATCAGCAGTGTCGGAGACAGAGGTGAAAGGTCACCGGGCTCAGAGGGCAGTTCCAGAGGGGCGGAGCTAAACTCGCAGATATCCAGGAAGAGCTCTTGGTTCCTCTGCTTCCACTCGCGGAACTTGCGAGAGGTCAGGCAGGGGTCATCCAGCACCTGACCAATCACAGCCAGGTCTCCTTCTTTAGCCTGAGAAACACAGAGAACAGAACGTCAGCTTTACAAACATAAAAATACAGTTTAGCTTTGAATGTTTTGGAACGTGGTACATTTTCATTTTTTCAGAAAGGCTTCGCAAACACCAGTAACCCTTCTGTTTTATATGGAATAGTTTCTGCGCCGTCTTTCTGCACGTAGCGTGTACCTTTAGCGTGGATCGGAGCGCGCGGATGCGGTGGAGTTTTTCGTTAGTGGCCGGGTCGTTGCAGCGCTTGACGAACGAGCGGCGGAACTCCTGGCGCGTGGAGGGCCGCTGGTGTCCGAACGCAGACACGCTCGCTTGCTCCAGAGAGCGATACAGCTCTTCCAGAGGGTCCGCTTCCTCAGACACACGCTTCGGAGCCTCGCACGCTCGCTGCCGGACCTCGCACACACTTTCCTCCTCCTCATCCTCCTCCTCTTCCTCGTGAAGCCGGGTGCGAGGGCATAGCGTGCCGTGTGAGCGGTGCCGCGGCAGGCTCTGACTCCTCTGTTTGTGGGAGTGGCCGCGTGGGCGGGGCTCTTCGCTGTCCGTCAGCGGGAACGGCCCATCGTTTCGTGGTGGGCGTCGACGTCTGGCAGGCAGCGTGGCCTGGCGCAGCCTCTCGGGTGAGATCGGCACACGTCCGTCCCCTCCCGCGCCCGTCTGGAGGTAGTGAAGCCCTGAAGAGCCCACGGGGGTCTCGATCAGGTCCTGCCAGGAACGGCGCTCACGCTCGCGATGGGTGGAGCGACAGGATGAGTGCGAGTCCTCGGCGGATGAGTGTGAGAAGGTGGAGCCGCTGGAGAAATGGCGCTCGCCAAACGCGCTGGATGAGCTCGCCTAGAGCCACACGGAATAAATCAATAATCAATAAACTATTAACTGCATTAATCCATACAGGAATCAATAAAGTGTTAGCAAGGGCTGCAGTTAAATACAGCTAAACTGCTGAGAATAATGCTTCTGCTAATAACCTTCCTGTTCTGCTTAGGTCAGTAACCCGTTCCCCCCGCCGTTATCTCCTAATGAGTTAGGGTGAAGGCTAACATGCTGAAGTGTTTTCCTTTGACGAAGGCTAATCATTGCAAGTCAGGAACTAATTTGTATATTTTTGCCCCTCTAAAGAAGCTCTATGCACACTTTAATGGAAGGAGGTGGAGTTCTATCTCTATCTTAGTCCCATAAAAATGTAAATAACTGTACTTGTGTTAAAATCAGCATCAAAGCTGTAAGCTGTACAAGCGGCTTGCGCGTCTGAATTCGACTTCATCTTCTTTACACTGATTAAAGCGGCTCCTGTTACGGAGTTACAGCTTGTCAGGGTGCAGGAGCGAACGTTGACTTCCGGATGTTCAGGATGTTCAGGTCCGGATGTCTGACTACAGCACCTTTCTCAGCGCAGAGACGTGACTGCACCGAATCTCATTAGGCTGTGTTCAGTCTGCTACTTACATTGCAATCACCTTCCAGAGGCTGCAGCTCTGAGGATGTTCAAAACGTTATCGTACACAACGCGCAGACGAACACAACGTTGCTGAACACAACCAAAGCAAACCACCTTCTAGTTCTGGCTAAGCAACGCTTACACGCGCCTGTGCTAGTTTTGTTTTTTTTTTTTTTAGCTCAGCACTCTCTTTACTCCAGTTAAAATGACAACGAAAAATACTTAGCATTTAAGAGATTTTATGGAAAAGTCATTCTCAAAAAATACTGTTCTAAGACAAAAGAACAATTAGAGAATTTGATCTTTTTGTGTCCTTTCTGTGTTGCTGTTGTTTTGTTAGAGACTCGTCCAAATAGTTAGTAATATAGTTTTCCCCATGATACCATAAAATTGTTATTTCTTTTAAATTTCAAACCATAATGCATCTACTTCTGAGCAGAATACAGCTTACAGGCATGTTGTCTTGGTAACAAATCTCAACAAAGGCTCCAAAGAACGTACAAATCCGCGACTGCGTTAACAATCCAGTCCAGCCGATTAAAAAAAAAAATAAAATACACGTATGAAGAGCGAGCCTCAGAGCCTGATTGGTGGTTTCCAGCTATAAAGGCTGGCTAGAAATCATTTCACAGACTCTCCAGTGGAATTATGGGTGGAGAAGAATGCTAGGTGCAGCTGCTTGCTGGTCTTGCCTTTTTCATTCTCATATTTATATTGTAGAAATTATGTTCAAGGTCAAGTGTGACGACGTTAGTGGCGTCTCATCTCAGATAGAGACTGGAAGAGCTCCGTTGTCATCAGTACTGTTTCAGACTGTTAAGGACGTAGTGATGATTTTAAAATACATGTGACAGGCTGCAAAATCTAAAGCGAGGCAACAAAACACAAGGTCGGTAAGTATTGGTCAGAAGGGTGTTGATTAAACACCCACACTCAATAGAGAGGGAGGGAGGGAGAGAGGGAGAGAGAGAGATGGAGAGAGGGAGAGAGAAAGGGAGGGAGAGAGAGAGGGAGAGAGAAAGGGAGGGAGAGGGAGAGAGGGAGGGAGAGACGGAGGGAGAGACGGAGGGAGGGAGAGACAGAGACAGAGAGAGAGAGAGAGAGAGGGAGAGACGGAGGGAGGGAGAGACGGAGGGAGAGAGGGAGGGAGGGAGACGGAGAGAGAGAGAGAGAGAGAGGGAGAGAGGGAGGGAGAGAGAGAGGGAGGGAGAGAGGGAGGGAGAGAGGGAGGGAGAGACGGAGGGAGGGAGAGAGAGAGGGAGAGACGGAGGGAGAGAGGGAGGGAGGGAGAGACGGAGAGAGAGGGAGAGAGGGAGGGAGAGAGAGAGGGAGGGAGAGAGGGAGGGAGAAAGAGACGGAGAGAGAGGGAGAGAGGGAGGGAGAGAGGGAGGGAGAGAGAGAGGGAGGGAGAACTCACGGCAGGATTGCAGTGGTAAGTCGACTCCTGTTTGAGCGTCATGGATCCATCGATCTCCTCCTGATCGCTCTCGCTCCAGTAATCTACACAGTGACATCACACACGTCACATTTTTATGCATCCTCCGCAAAATATTTGGCGATGTTTCAGGATATCAATAAGACGTAGTCCTGTAATTACTGGCCTGTTGTCCGTCGTATAAACCGTGAAAGAAAGCAAACAGCGTATTTAATCACTTTCTAATCACCATTAGCGTTTATTTGTAAAACGTTAGGTTTGACACATCAATGTAAGCCTATTTAATACTTTTTCTCTTTTGAAGAAGAAAACTGAAAGCCACTTTGGACCATTTTTTGTATTACTAATGTGTGACGGAGGTGAAGGGGCGGGGCTTGGGTTATAAATATGATGTAATATTATACACATTTAACGTTAGCTAAGCTGAACATAATCTTGGTTTTATTTTTTGCATTAATGAACTCAGAACATTCTTAATTTACGGGTACAGAAATCTTTCAAGCGGGAAAATCGAGTCAAACGAGAGCCAAAACACTACTAATGTGAGATAGGAAGATGGGGGCGGGGCTTACAGGTGGGTGTCGGTTCATATCGGCGAGTTCCACACACCTACGCAACTGTCATTCATTCCAGAGGCTTATGTCGATCTGCTGTTGTTAATGTGGGTGAAAAACAGATAACTCCTCCCCCTCCTACCTTCATCTGGGCGGGGCACTGGGTCATCCGGAGTGTAGCCAATCGCAGCCAAGCCGAGACGATTCATCCACCTGAACACGTAATTTTTCGAAAAAAAAAAAGGAACATTTATTCAGGATTCCACGATGCTAATGTGGAGGCTATACGCTTCCATTACTAGCTAGCTACATTAGCCTCGTAGCTCTAGTGCACAACCGAAGACTCAAACACTCAGCCGAGCGGCTACATCTGTGGGAAAGATTTCATTTCATATTTAACCAAAGAAAGCAAGATAAAGTAGAGTGAAGGTGAAGAGGCGAGAGATTTACCTGTTCATCTCCTCCAGGTGATCCGTTGCAAAAAAGAAGCTCTTGATTTTAGGATGGCAAGCCTTGAAGGCGCTGTGAGGGGAAAAAAAATTATATTATAAATGATATATGTACATACACTGTGCTGATGAACGCTCGATTCTGATTGGCCGTCGGGTGTTGATTAGTTTTCTATAACAGCAGCTCCGATAGTAGTGCAGCTACAAATCACGGGTTTATATTAATGCCCTCGTTCTACGATAAATAACTTATCGTTTCTATAGTAACAGCTCATTCACAGGGACTTGTACACGTAAACAGATTTAAAAACGTGTGCAACCGTTGATATGGGGAGGGGGTTTCTCTCTGTGAGGAGACGTTTGTGGAAGGAGTCTCCAGTGTCAGTGCTTTAGTAACAGTCAGTGGTAAACTTTTCCGACATCTTCAGTACAGAGGAGTTTACGTTTCTCTGTAACATAACAATCATTCGGG
>CM074942.1:15995336-16008041 GCA_037576815.1 Pangasius larnaudii
ATTCTCAAAAATTCCGTTTTTTTAATTGCACCATTATGTGCAAAACAGATGTGTGTGTGTGTGTGTGTGTGTGTGTGAGTGTGTGTGTGTGTGTGTTTACCTGTGTCCATATGCAGGGGACAGTATAAAAACATCATGTCCTGAGGGTGTGTCCAAACCAGGTGAGACTCCCAGAGTGCTGGGGGGCGTGGTAGACTCGCTACACGGACTGGTGGAGAGGGGCTGGAGAACCAGCACACACACACACACACACACACACACACACATAGAGTTATATAGTGTGAGCTCCTCAAGTACACTTCATCCAAACTGGCAGATTTGTTTCCTAATCATGTGCAGTATATATATATATATTGCAATATTACTGAGAATAACATTATTTGAATAATCATTTATATATCTCATGTCTGGTGCTGAAGGCTGCTCTTTAATGTGAAAAAAAAAAACCCTGCTGCTTATTTGGTCTGTGTTAGAAAGCTAAAGGGATATAATGCACTAATCCTTATTAGGAATTACAAAACGCTCAGTGTGTACCACATGCTAATAAACATGCTAATTAAATAATAGTAAATTTGCTAAAAGTCAACAAAGCTAAAAATCTAAAGCGTATCAGCCTGATCTAAATGACTAAAGCAAACTCAAATAAGAAGAAAAACACATTTTAAATGTATAAATAATGTGTGTGTGTGTGTGTGTGTGTGTATCTGTATGTGTGTGTGTGTGTGTGTGTATATCTGTGTGTGTGTGTGTGTGTGTGTGTGTGTATCTGTGTGTATCCTCCTGTGAGGAATCAATATATAACACATTATCACCAGCGCTAGCACAAGCTCCAACAAGAATCATCAAAGACAGCACACTGGGGGGCAAACACATGAGTATACACACGCACACACACACACACACACACACACACACACACATTGACTGCAAGGCCAAACAGGTTTTTACTAAATCTGGCACCATAGAAGGTGAAATCAGAGCACAGCGCCTGCAAACATGTCAATCACTCTCTTGGTAACCGTGGAGAGCATAGCAACAAGAGCTTCCATAGCAACAGAGAAAGATTCGGTGTAATACACAAAACCATAAATGTGTCTGTCACTCCCAGTGAAGGAGGCGTGGCCTCTCTGTCTGTTCATCCCAGTGAAGGAGGCGTGGCCTCTCTGCCTGTCTGTCTGTCCCAGTGAAGGAGGCGTGGCCTCTCCGCCTGTCTGTCTGTCCCAGTGAAGGAGGCGTGGCCTCTCTGTCTGTTCATCCCAGTGAATGAGGCGTGGCCTCTCTGTCTGTTCATCCCAGTGAATGAGGCGTGGCCTCTCTGTCTATTCATCCCAGTGAAGGAGGCGTGGCCTCTCCGCCTGTCTGTCTGTCCCAGTGAAGGAGGCGTGGCCTCTCTGTCTGTTCATCCCAGTGAAGGAGGCGTGGCCTCTCTGTCTGTTCATCCCAGTGAAGGAAGCGTGGCCTCTCTGTCTGTTCATCCCAGTGAAGGAGGCGTGGCCTGTCTGTCTGTCTCAGTGAAGGAGGCGTGGCTTCCCACTCCTCAGAGCTAAAATATTATTTATTGATATTCTATCACATCTAATAGCTGTAAATCGCATCATATTGAATCATCTGCTGCTTTAAATGGAACTTTTTGCTTTACACACCTTTGTTTTAATTCATTAAAGCGACTGAAGTCTAAAAGAAAAAATAATGGGCTGAGATTTTGTGTGTCGTGACTCTCATGGTGCCAATACACATGTTCTTGCCACTGTCTGTCGGAAATGTGTAACCATGGCAACTACAGAACACAAGGCGACATGGCAACAAGCCAGTATACACACACACACACACACACACACACACACACACACACACACACACACACACACACATAAGTCCAACTCCAAGTCTTACATATGTACCATACACACTCCAGATTTATTAGAATAAATAAAAACTAAAGCTTCAGCTACCAAAAATTTTAGAATATACTGAAATGAAATGCAAAACTACAGCTAAATAAAAAGTAGAAGTGTTACATCTGGAATTAACTGAAAAAAAAAAAACTATAACAATCACACACACACACACATACACACACACCTGCAGCGCGAGGGGTTTCCAGCGGGTGTTCTTGAGCAGGCCCGGCGCCGAGCTCAGTGTGTTCTGGGGTCTTTTCTTCAGCGTGAGTACGACTCCACTCGGATCCTCACGCAGAGAATTCACCAAGTTCTTCAACTGCCATCCCACCTTAGAGACAGAGAGAGAGAGAGAGAGAGGGAGAGA
This sequence comes from Pangasius larnaudii, assembly GCA_037576815.1. Lineage (NCBI taxonomy): Eukaryota > Metazoa > Chordata > Actinopteri > Siluriformes > Pangasiidae > Pangasius > Pangasius larnaudii. The sequence goes on from CM074942.1 coordinate 15,997,602, forward strand.
GAGAGAGAGAGAGAATAAGAAAGACATATTTAGAGACATAAAGAGAGAGACAGCAAGAGATAGATAGAGAGATAGAGACAGAGACTCACAAAATGACAGAGAGAGAGAGAGAGAGAGAGAGAGAGATAAATAAATATATATATATATATATATATATATATATATATATATGTGTGTGTTTAGATAGACAGACATAGACAGATAGATAGATAGATAGATAGACAGACAGACACACACAGAATGACAGACAGAGAGAGAGAAAGACAGCAAGAGCGAGAAGGAGATATAAAGAGACACAGAGCTACAGAGGTTGAGAGATTTTGCCCTAAAGTTAAACGTTTCTATATTTTTATTTCGTGTAAATCATTTTTTTTTTCTATTTAAGTCTCATCTGTTAGCAGCATGAAGTGCCTGGAGGTCATGTAGATAAAAAAAACACGCTAAGAGCAGAGAGCGGAGTCAGTACTGAGTCAGTACCTCGTCCTCTTCGTCTTTACCATCATTTTATTTCTACAGTTTTTATTCCTGCTGTTAGTTCAGGCGGCATGAAGAGCAGCACTGCACACACACACGACCCGTTTTCTATTCGGCTCGCTCTGTGCCGTTGCGTAACACTGCAGTGTAGCTGCCGTATTGATTAAACCAGAAGCTGAAAGGAGGAGGTGAGAGACACGGGGCACTGTGTGTAAACGCATACACACACACACACACACACACACACACACACACACACACCGGGCTGAAACAGGCAGCCAGCTAGATGAGATTGGACACGTTTTCCATCTGAGCACACGGCTAAAAATAGCAGCAATCGCTTTATCGAAATGCATTTGAAGCGGCGCTTTGAGACACGCTCACACGTGACACGGCCATTTTGTCTTCATATACACGGCTGTTATCACTGCTTTGTTTCTTTATTTTCGTCCCTTGTCTGTGTTCTCGCTGACGTATTATTTGGGACACCCCCTTAGCAGTAAAAATCATAAAAATCTGTTAAAATGAAATTAAAATCCTGTCAGAAATCCTGTCAGGTTAGCACGTTAGCTAGCTGAATACGATTTAACACCATCATGTTAGTTCACCTAAGGTAGCTAGCTAGTGCTAGCAGTAAAGATTTTATAAAAAATCCTATCAGAAATCCTGTCAGGTTTGCGTGTGCTAGCATGTAGCGACTGTTAACAGTGAATCGAAACATTTCAAGATTTTGCCACTATAAAATTTTATATAAAAATTTTGTGACTTTGACATATTGGGCCATCCATTTTTTTTTATTTTTTTTTTACCATTAATAATTAATAAACAGGTAATGGTTTTTAAAAACTTTTAAAAAATACTTTTAAGCAAAATAAATTACTGTTATTACAAATTTGTAACTAACTTATTTTAAGTCATTTTCTATTTTACTAATTAACATTAACTAACGCCAAATAAGTCAGCTATAAATTCTCAAAATTCCTGTCACGTTGGCTCCTGTTAGCCATCTGGCTAGCATTAGCAGTAAAATTATGAACATTTATAGTTAGTGGTTATAGTTGGTGATTAGTAATCTCATATTAACCAGCTGTGTATTGCTAATCACCATGAATGTGACTTCTCTCAGACCTGCTCTCATACGTATATTAGCTAGCAGTTAGGAAAATTAGGAACATTTATCAGTATGGCTTACAAATTTCCCTCAGAAAACCAGATTAGTTATCTAATGATTTCTAGCTAGCTAGTGTTAGCGGTGAAGATCAAGGAATGACTTAAAATCCTGTCAGAAATCCTGTCAGATTAGTTTAAATGCTAGCTATCTGGCTAAAGACTTAAAGTCAATCTATAGGCACATAGCTCTTCCCAAGTAATTTTATAAACTTTTCAGATGTGTAGTCATGTTAGTTCATCTAAGTTAGCAGTAGATTGGATGGTTTAGCGGTAGATTAGTGGTAGATTGGATGGTTTAGTGGTAGATTGGATGGTTTAGCGGTAGACTGGATGGTATGGTTAGCAGTAAAGGTTGTAAACATTTACCTGTCAGGTTAATAAGCTACCTTAAGCTAGCTACCTTAGGTGAACTAACATGATCAGGTTAGCTTGTTTTAGCCATGCAGCAACCTGCAGCAGTGAAGATTGCTGAAAACCTACTTAATGACTGGACGCAAAGACACGCCCACATTTCCATATAAGGGCTCAAAGACGCGTTGTTCGCGACCCATGACCCGCAAGTGGACCCTGATGCCTGTGAGTACCTACATGTATTGTCACTGATATTGACATTTTAGCGGTGAACCAAGGATGTGTTTCTGTGTGAAAAGCCAGAGCCTTTCTGTTTTACTTAACCTTCTCTCAAATTAGTCATAACACAACAGCCTCCGATCTGTGAGGGTGAAGGGCAATGCGTGGTTCTTCTGAGACTTCTCAGAGACATGTTTTTGAACTGCTGCTCACGTACAAAGTCAGGAGGAGAGGCTAACGCTGCTCTCATCAGTGTTGCAGAGAGAAAAAAAATGTTGTATGTCATTTTTTTCCCCACCTCAAGACAAAGATCAGGCTCTCATGGACTCACGATCTCTCAGCGATCGAGCGAAACCTTAGACAGCTACGCCAAGCTGGAGCCTGAGCTGGAGCCTGAGCTGGAGCCTGAGCTGGAGCCTGAGCTGAGGCTAAATTACCAAGCTGGCAGTTCTTTTAAAGGAACAGCTCAAAATAAAATGAAGTTCCTTTTACGATCAACCAAGACACATCTGGTATCCCAGCAAAAAGCCCTTAACACACACACACACACACACACACACGCAGTATTACTCACCACAGTTTGGTAGTTGACCTGAATGACCTCATCACCTGCATGAATCTTCTTACAGAGATCAGCAGGAGACTACATACAGCCCGAGACAGAAAAATTATAGAAAATAAACAAACACAGATAGAGATTACAAAGATAAATATTTTATTTCTGACACCTCACTACCGAGTTGTGCAAGTTAACAAACAGCAAACGTGCTTTTAATCTTTTTTTTCCTGCAATTGTGCAGGTAGAAATAAATGGTGACCTTTCAAGGTCTACATGAAATTTACGACACTTTCGCTTCTTTTTGTGCAAAGTGGGCGGAGTTAACCTCTAAAAGCTCATTTGTCTCTCTCTTGATCTTCTTTTCTCTTGATATTTATCAAAACTATGTGGTCTGAGCAAAACTAGCAACCTGAAGAATGAAAGCTAATCTAGAAAGCAAAAGCTAACCTAGCAAGTGAAAAGAAAACAAACAAGCTAACTTAACAAGCGAAAGTTAACCTAGCAAACAAAAGCTAACCTATCAAGTGAAAACAAAATAAGCTAACTTAACAAGTGAAAGTTAACCTAGCAAGCTAGCTTCGTAGCCTACTGTGTAACTTGGTACTTGGAGAGTTAAACCAAACTGATTGTTGCCGCTAGCGCAGTAGTGTTTAGTTCTGCTCTCGGTGCTCACTTCATCTGGATTTTGAACGACAATATTTTATCATATTATAATCTTATTTTTTAAAATATAACTTTGTTGAACGTTTAATATAATATTTACGTATGGTACCATAGAAGCATTTTAAAAATTTGTCACTATATTTCTTCAGAAATGTATAACTAGGGTTCATGGGAGAGCAACATGGCTGTGTGTGTATACGGCGGAATACTGCGATAATCATAGCATTTTGAAGAAATGAAGAAATTTGAGCCGGATGAAAGATATGAAAGATATGAAAGATGTATCCTGTGTCCCGGGTATCAGTTTGTTATTGATCAGCAGTGAAATGACTCAGCAGACACCTGATATGTATCCATGTGCTCTCTAGCGCTTTCTTTTCCCCCCTCTTCAGTCTATTCACCAGCATCTCTAACTGACTATAGTGCAGCTTCAAGTCACAGGTTTATATCAATGCCCTGGTACTACTACATTATCGTTTCTATAGTAACCGATAACAGGAACTAACCTGGAAATCTAACTATAAACGTACAAAACGTATTTTGCTAGTGTTAGCAAACTCCTGTGGTTTAAGAGCAAAAAAAAAAAACACTTCAGGATGCACTTTTATAAGAAACAAATCGATATATCCTGTTTTGTTTTATTCTTAACTTAGCTACATTAGTTTACGCTGCTAGCTAGCTAATAATAAACTTTAACTGCGCACGTTCCATGATGGCGTACAGGCTAAATACACTGTCAGGACTTTTACTTCTGAGCATCTGAGTGTGTGTTCACTTTAGAGCTTCCAGGCGACTAAAACATGAGACTGAAACATTTACTTGCGTGATGGTTTAAGTAACGACTTTATGACAACATCAAAAGCTGCGTAAATAATCTCGCGCTAACTTAAACTCACGTTTTCTGTGGTGCCGGTGATCACGTGCAGTCCGTCGTACGTGGATTTAATATACATGCCCTGAGAGACAGAAAGACGGAGAGATGGAGAAAGCTAGTATCGTCGCTCCAGCTGTTTATTGTTGTTGTTGTTGTTAAGCGTTGTTGTTTACTCACCAGACCCTCGTTGGGCAAGACGTTGGTGAGGTGGACGACCTCCAGGTGGGCGGACTGCGACACCAACGAATCAGACGACAGAGAGATGATGTGCTCGCAGATTCCTGACAGAGTCTTACACTGACAGAGAGAAAGACGCATATAGAAACAACGAGAGCGAGATTATTTACGTAAACTGTAACTGTACTAAGAGTTATTAGCGACATTAGCTTCACTCTTCAACTGTGTCTCACCTGGCTGCTTTTTAACCAACAAGGATGCGCCACATTTTGTTCTCATCAACGACAAACTGTATCTTTTAGCACACTTTTGTTTATTCACTATCGCTCGCTACTAGCTTACCTGAGGATGAATCTAAGAAATTATCTAAGAGAAAGCTACAACTAGCTATGAGATTAGCTATAAGAGAGCTAGGACTATGAGATTAGCTATGAGAGAGCTACGACTAGCTATGAGATTAGCTATGAGAGAGCTACGACTAGCTATGAGATTAGCTATGAAAGAAATACAACTATGAGATTAGCTATGAGAGAGCTATGACTAGCTGTGAGATTAGCTACGAGTTCAAATACGACTAGCTATGATATTAGCTATGAGATTAGCTATGATAGAGCTACGAATAACTATAAGATTAGCTCAAGGGATCTTCAAAACTGGACAGCCTTTATCTCAGGAGTGCTAGTCAAAGATGCTGTCCATTCATGGAGTGATCAGAACTACTTATTTAATGACCTACTTATTTAAAGATAGCTAGAGTTTTTGAGTAAAAGAATGCTAAATGCTAAATAATGTGGTTGACTCTCCTTGCCCTGATGCTATACTCTAGGTTATGCTAGGTTGGTGCGTTTCACTGATTAATGACCTGCTAATACTCAAACGCTAATCATGGTGACGATAAAGAGACAGAACTAGGAAAAGGAAAAGAGAAGATGAGCTGTGAGTCGTGTGAGAAGCGGATCAGCCGTTCAGTCAGCGCTAATGTTTAGATAAACAGAGAAATAAAATGATAGAGCTAGATAATGCTTTCAGTTAGCGCTTTCACATCCTTTGTATATGCGCGTGTGAGTGTGTGTGTGTGAGTGCGTGTGTGGCTATAACTACAGTGTCCTCATTTCTCGTTTTTCCTTTTTTTTTTTTAATTCTCTCTGCTCCTACTTCAGAAAAAACCCTCTGACCTGCTTTCTGCTTCTCTCTTATTTATGAGGGCTGCAGAGCAAACTAACACACACTCTAACCGATCTCTCTTTCTCTCTCTCTCTCTCTCTCTCTCTCTCTCTCTCTCTGTTCTGAAAAAGCATTAATAGCTTTGCAAGAGCTCAAGGATAAAGCCTTGAGGATCTGCATAATTCACCATCATTCACACACACACACGCGCTTCTGAATACGAAAAAAAAGCGAAGAAAATGACTCCATTTCATCAACACGCTCGAATGGAACTCGTGGATAAAGTAGTGAGGACACTGTTGCTAAGCAACTAGAACACATGAACGTAGAGCAGGGAAACTAGCTAATGACTGAGGCTAACAACTGAGCTAGCTAGCACAGAGTGTTTTTTTTTTATACGGCGCGTCTCAATCAGCTCGCTAGCTCCCTCGGTGGTGAATCTGGTAAGGACCCTGGCTCACTACGCATTGGGACGCTGATGACTCGATTTCCGGCGACATGACTACGTACTCACGTTGTAAAACGTCACCACTTTGACATTATATACGTCTTATAAATTGGTTCACTTAATCACACGTGTTTCTGTCATGGTACTTCAAGCAGGATCACAAGTAAGCGAGTGGATTTTTAAAAAATCATTACACACTTAAAATTCGTTAGATTCAAACAAACTGTATAACGTCAAATAAAGTAAAAAAATCGCTAAACATTTAATAACAAGCTACTTAGATTCGTTATCTTATTTGTTACTTAGACGAAGTTGGCTAAGAGTTCGTCCGCCATTTTTAAACAAAAAATGACATTTTTTCAGAAAATATGGGAACGTAGCGAGCATCGATGCTCCCCGGTCATTGTGGTGCATTGTGGGATTTATTACGGGGCGAACTTTCCAGTGCACTGGAAGGATTTTGCATTTGAGACAACACTTAAAATGGCCGCCTCCCTGATCAGCGCTCGGACAATCTGAAGAAATATCCAGGAAACTGTCTGGAAAATCAACATTTCCCTCAGATGTGTTGGAAAATTCCCAAGACTTTGTATGACTAAAAACTACACCGTAATTAAGCTGTAATTACAATTCCTGTGGGTTCCGCCATTTTGGAAAAAAGCAATGAATCTTCACGCATAGATTCAAGCATTAGTGAAATTTAAAAAAAAGTAAATCTTAAAGGTTTGTTGTTTTCTTTATAACAAATGGCATGACATAATGTGAACGTTAGCACGTTAGCAATAGCTGACTCACTCACTCACTCACAAAAAAAAAAAAAAAAAAAAAATAGTGTGTGTTTGTGTGAAACTCACCACATGGAGTATTTTATTCTCCGTTTCATACACGGTACAGTCCTGAAACAATGATGAACGTTAAACAACAAGAGGTTTTCTATCTTTTTTTTTTAAATTCTATACATATTTATTTAGTGTTTTTTTTACTGCTTCATTTTACATGCACTCAGGCATGCACAGAAACTTAAACACACATGCATGCTGACACAAAAGCAGACACTTTTATGCCAAACACACATACACACACACACACACACACACACACACACCTGTTGCACTATGGTGGTTAACTCGAGACAGAGTTGGACAATGTTGTTCTTCAGCACTGAATACTCAGTGACACTGACAAACGGTGACCTGCAACGAAGCACACACACACACACACACACACACACACACACAGAAGTGAGGGGGTTTTATTAAGCAGATGGTAAACACTAACAACACATAACTATGCACAAAATATGCATTGGCAAATAAAGAAGTTCACAACCTAAAGAGTTCGCCTCGAGGGGTTGCTAAGAGACAAGAAAGATGCATGGGTTAATTTTTTAAAATGAGGGAATTAAAACATTAAACCAGTGTCGCAATAACTCACTTCATTATCTGGCACACGGATCATACAGGACTGTGTGTGTTCCTTTAGCTTCCAGGTTCAGAAATTCCTCATCTAGCAGGTTAACTCTACGTTATCGCGGATTAGCGAGTGACATAGCAACAAATCAGACTTTCAGAACGATGCGGCAACTAGTTACAATTTTTTTTTTAGGAATTTATTGGAATGTACGGCGCGGGTCGTCCCTCGGTTTCTTTTGTCCCGACCTTTAGCGACTATCTGTGTTTTCTAACCTCATCTGCAGTCGATCCTGACAATAGCTAGAACGCTAGCAATGAACACACTTGTAGCTATCAATATATATATATATATATATATATATATATATATATATATATATATATATATATATATATTCCTTATATACATATTGCTTTAAAAGCTACAAGTCAGTAGCTTGTTCGTGTTCACAATTACTCAAAGAGCCATTACTATCCATGTTAGCTTTCTAGATTTTCCTGTTCGTTTGATTTAGCTAAGCAATAAATGCGACTCACTTGCATTAGATTTTTATCTTACAAACATTGTCTTGGCATTTCACTCTGCTGACGTATGAACAATGTGTATTTTTAACAATGTGTGTGTTTTGCTAACGTTCAGGCACGAAGAGGGAACAGGGAAGACGACACGTTCGTTTCTGTGGATTGGGCTAAAAGGGGAGATGACGCAAGCAGGTGGCTAATTCGTAGACCTGACATCACTTCTACCAAATTTAGCCCCGCCCTAATTCCAATCGTTCAGAAGAAAACAGAAAGAAAAGTCTCTCAACTGGACAAACTTTTGCAGTCGGGGTTAAAATCACCACACACCCTGTAGCTAACCGTTTTAAGTGTATAGAGGCTTTAAGATAAAACCATAAACTGTCATTTAGATTTTAAAACATAGTAATATTAAGCAAAGCAAAACAAAAACATTGATTCTGCAATTTTTTTTCCAAACTAAAAGTAATACGACTCATCTCTGGGCTGCTCGAAAGCTCGCATATGTATCTTCTATATGTATCTGTGTGTTAGCCGTAAATTAAAGCCAGCTACATAGACACACACACACACACACACACACACACACACCTGTGTTGGTAATATAGAAGACACTCAGTCTTGTTCAGCTTGACTGGATTTAATTGAATTTATCTTTTTAATTAATTCAGTTCCAGTTAATTCTGAGTGAATTGCATTAAACTACGGCCACGGAGAAAAAGATTACCCGATTAGCAAGGATTAGCAAAGAGGTCAATAAGAGATGAGATGATGGGTTGGAGCTCAGTGGGGGGGTGGGGGTCGAGTTCAGGGTCGTGTCAGGTCGTCTCTCACCTGTCCAGCCAGGCCAGCAGGTTCTTGGCGGCTCCGATCAGATCCACCACGCTCGTGAGGAAGTCGTTGGGCAGCCGTCGACACACGCGGCCGTCGTAGTGACCGCCGCGCCGCCGGCCCGTGATGAAGTTCTGCAGGTTTTTAGCTGAAGCGTTGAGTTTATGGGAGAGAGAGCGCAGGTTCTCCGTCTCCAGACCATAGTTCTGTAATCAGAGTGTAATCATTCTTCTGAGATATACGCAATCATTTTCATGCACTGAAAACATAATTCGTTGATCAACGTATTTAAATGGAGGCCAGAATTTACAATTTAGTAAAATATGGAAGTTAAAAAAAAAAATAGGGAAATAATAGCAGGTTTCTGTTAAATTCATTAAATAGAAATATATTATCAGGTCAACTCCGTCCTTGAACTCCAATTCCCAGAACACACCACGGCCTATAAACATGGCCGCCATGGACTACAATCCCCAGCACAACACACACACACACACACACACACACACACACACACACACACACACACACACACACACACACCTGTTTTCAATTACACACACACCTTAAAAAGAGAGAAGAGAGCTTCATTCACACTGACTCAGTGTGTAAACGCTCAGAAGTGCACACTCTGACTTTTGTGTGTAAATCGTGATTCTGGTTTTTGACTCTGTTTCTTTCCTGGTTTTTGGATTCTGGTTTTTGCTGTGGTGTGCAATATTTAAAAAATGACTGAAAAAAGAATGATTTTTTTTTTTAAGCTCGATATCCTATAAAATTCAGCATTTTGTATTCAGTATTGTTCGGCTGTTTTGGATGTTATTCATTTTTGAAAAACAGTCAGAACAAATTTCACTGTTGGAACAACACAAGAAAAGGCCAAAAAAGAAAAAAAAAAAGCTATTACACCTGCATGTTCTAAATTTTGCTCGCCTAAACTAAAATCAATTTTTTTTTATGCTTTGTGTTGCTTGTTTTTGGAAAAGAGCTCAGAATTAAGGTGTTATTTATGACACTTTTTTCTAAACTGATGACAGTTTTATCAGAAATGGGACCTATGGTAGAAAATTCTGAAATTTCATAGCCAAAATATTAATGTACACTTTTAAATCATGTTCCTAATTTTGAAAAATAGTTTGTAAAATATATCTGTATTATTATATACGTGTTTTATGTACATTTAAAGAGGTCACTGGCTGTAAAGAGCCTTATACTCTATATACTAGTGAACATATATAATAAATTGGAAGCCATGAGGGATGCTGTGTGTTGGAGGGGATTTGTGTGTGTGTGTGTGTGTGTGTGTGTGTGTGTGTGTGTGTGTGTTTTGGTGGCAGGTTAAGAACCACGCCGTTCACAATGTTGTGGTTGTCATGGCAACACCAGTCTGTGTCTCTCACAATTAGCACAGTCTTCTATCTTCATTCAGTCTCATTCTGTCTATCCTGAATCTACACTGTGTGGTAGGTGGGCTTTTTTTGGAACAAGTGAGAATTTGTAAAAACACACACACACGCACACACACACACACACACACACACACACACACACACACACACACACACACACACACACACAC
>CM074942.1:16017106-16032919 GCA_037576815.1 Pangasius larnaudii
CCCCCCCCCCCCCCCCCCCCCCCCCCCCCCCCCCCCCCCCCCGCCGCCCCCCCCCCCCAGAAAGAGAGATGACATTGGCAGTATGACATAACCCTAAGTGCAGTTCTGATCATGACCACGAGGTGGCAGCACTAATGAAACCCAGCACCACAATAACACGTTTTCTTCTGTTTACAGACACACAACTCCATCCAAGGTGCTGTAGTGGACATAAAAGTTCACTACTTTTTATTTAAAAAAAAGTCTTAATATTTAAAGGTAACGTTTTAAGTTGACTATTTATTTAAAATGGACTCCTTTTTTTTTTTAAACTTTATTTAAAGTTGACTCCTTTTTTAAACATTTGACTTCTTACTTTTAAGGTGGCTCTTGCAACTTGATTTCTTCTTTATAAAATGAACTCTTTTATTTAAAGATGACTTCTTTTAACATTGACTCTTTTTTTAAAAAAAAAAGTTGGCTTTGTAAGTTGACTTTTTAAAAAAAGAATTGAAATCAAACTTCTTATTTTTAAATGGACATTTTAAAGTTCACCTCTTTTTTTAATTGACTCTTTTATTTAATGATGAATTCTTATCTTTTTTTTTAAAGTTGACTAAAGTTGACTCTTTTTTTTTTAAAGAAGACTCTTGCTATTTAGAGTTGATTTCTTTTTAATAAAATGAACTCTTTCATTTAATGTTCACTCCTTTTTAAGCTGACTCTTTATTTAAAGCTGACTTTTTTTAAATTCATATAAAGTTTTATAAGGATTCTTTTGTAGGTGCTTTACCTTCAGCGCTACTGAAGCTTTGTGTTTCCAAAGCTCAAAAATGAAAGGAAAGAATATTAATTAGTGATAATCAGCAGCTCCAGTAGGCACTTTAGGACCCCTGACCGATTAACAAGACGTGGTTGATTTGTTTAGGTAACACTGAGAGAGCTCATGATCATCTGTAAAAGTGTAATTTAATTGGAAACTTACAAGCAATCAAAGTAATCAGCAGTCAGCAATACAGTGATTAATGAAATAAAAAAAAAGGAAGTAATTGCTATGGAAAATGATGGAAAATGAAATAGTTTACTTTTACTTTACATTTATATTGGTTATTTGTATTTTTTAAAAATATTTATTAGAATTTAATAATATTTATTAATATAATTATTAATTAAGTGACTTAAGTGATGTACAATCAAAGCCTAACACTAACAGTAAAAGTTTGAACTTGTCTTTTTATAAAAATAAAGAATTAAAGGACTAGTTTCCACCGATATGGACATGCGTGTGTGTTCAGGATTCAGGCTCTTGTTGGTATGAAATGCGCAGCATAGGTGTGCTAAAGTGTGAAGTGGGCGGGGCTGAACAGGTGCTCAAGTATCGGACGCTGCTCTGGCTTTGGCTGGAGTGCAGCTCGCGCTCCTGAGCGGCCGTGTTCCTGTCACACGTGCCGCAGATTCCTGGCACCACGCTGGCGCTTATCGAGGACGAGTCACATCGCGCCAGGTTGTCCTGCATGTGCTGCCGATAGACCTCCATCAGCTGCGTCTCCAGAAAGCCGTTCAGCATGGAGTTGGTGAGCCTCTGCTCCTTCCCGAGGCTTCTCATGCTGTCTATGACCAGGTAGCCCTCGTCTGCCTCGCTGTGGTCCTCTAGCAGCTCCCCAGGCTCCATTGAGGCCTCCAGGAAGCCGAGATCCTCAGAGTTCAGCAGAGGACCGTGGGACTGTGGAGTCGGGTTCAGGGGACCCACGGTGCCTCCTGCTAGCTGCAGGTCTGGGTAAGCTTTGTAGAAGCTCGGGCAGTACAAAGAGCTGTAGAGCTCCAGGCCCCAGAGATCCTCGACACTGCTGCTGGGGATTGGGAGAGCCATGCTGGGCAGTGAGGTCAGGCGAGGCCCAGGCTTCTCAGGGCCTTCAGGACGATTGGCTGGATGGTAAAAAAGGAACATGTTTTAGAGTCCAAATTCAGTTCCACTCCTAAGAACTAATAAAAACATTAATACATTTTTGTATATTTCATCTTTATGTATTAATATAATAAATATATAGTGTATGGGACAATAAGGTGTGCGCACTAAACACCAGAAATTTGCTCCAGTTAATTGGAAGGGAAGTGAATAATTGTGCATGTGTCAAAAACTTTAAGTTACTGCTTGACCTCTGACTGTTACAAATCTCTGACACTGGAGACTCCTTCCATTAATGTTATATAAACATCTCCGTCACCAAATCAATGATTACACGTGTGGAGCGTCTGCCGTAAAAATCCCTGTGAACGAGCTGTTACTATAGAAACGATAACGTATTACAATATAAACCTGTGATTTGCAGCAGTGCTGCTGAAAATTAATCAGCACCTTCTGACCAATCACAATCCAGAATTAGACAGCCCTGTGGCATTATTCTTATAACAGATAGACTTTTGTTTCATTTCATTTCATTTCTAACAGCTAAACGTGGATATAAAAGGATATGTCTCGTTTATGAATTCTGTGTTCCTCCTGAATAAGGCTCAGTGGATTACGACATTTTCTTGGTAGTCTCCTCCACACTGGTACACTTCCTCTTTTCTTTTCAACGTGCCTTAAATTATAGACTACAACTACCTCTCAACTACATCTCAACTACCTCCCATCTTCGTTATATAGTGTTTCTAGTAGTGCATCATTAACAAGCATTTACTCCCAAATGCAAAACCACATTTCCCAGAGTCCGCACCTCGCAGTGGCCGGGGCGCCCGGGGCGATCTGGAGCTCAGGCGAGTCGCTGCAGTTTCCGGTGGAGGGACGGTGCGTGAGAGCGTGTGCAACAGTGTGTTGCTCTTGGAGTTGGTTGTGTGTTCAGTGTTTTCCTCGGTGTATTTCAGGACATGGAGGAATGCCTCGCCAAGCATGATGACCTACACACACACACACACACACACACACACACACACACAAAACACACACATCCATTTAGATTGTGCTTCTTTCCATAAATTAAAATTTTTAGCAAAATCTGACAAGAGAAGACAACTTGAAAAAAAAAAAGTTTAGACTTTAGACCTAGACTTTATATTAAATGAATCTCATATGTCATGCTATTTTCACTTGGCAAGAATTTTTGTGTGTGTGTGTGTGTGTGTTTTTTGTGCACAACAATGTGTACGATGGCTGGAAAAGAAAATGTTTTCAGCGCAAAGCCTCCACTTCCTCATCGAAACTCTGTTTTATTTTTTTCACAGTTACATGGTCACTCTTCATGGCACTGCCTTCCAGATAAGAATGGAGTGCATTTGCAAACAAGGAGATAATAATAGCAGCACTTGCGAACGAGCAAGAATCACGACTGATTTCTGAAGTGGGCTGAAGTGACTCTTGATCGTTTGCGACTTTGTAATATTAGTGACGATGCTGTGCATTCATTTGCATGAAGAGACTCGAAGGCTTCCTGTGGAAAAACAGCTAATGAAACAAATCAGCCAAAAATAATAATAACATATGAATATAATATAGCAGCAACAACAACAACAATAATAATAGTATACATTTGTCTAATGTGTCTAATGTGAACTATAAATTGCACCATTAGCAGCATCAGTTTTTTTTTAAAAAACTGGACAAGAGCCGTTAACTGCAAAATGTCTAAAACATGTTCAAGCAGAATCGAATCCAAGCATAGAGCTGTTAAAGCAGAATGAAATTCAAGTACAGAGATGTGTAGGAAGAATCCAATCCAAGCACGGAGTTGCTAAAACAGAATCAAATCCTTGCATAAAGCTACTAAAGGCAGAATCCAATCAAAACATAGAGCTGGTAAAGTAGTAAAATCCAATCTGAACAAAAAGCTAAAGCAGAAATCCAAAAATGGAGAATCTAGTCCAAGCGCTGAGTTGTTAACGGAGCAGAATCTGATCTAGGAGTTCAATAACTTTAATAAAGTTATTTAAGTAGAATCCAATCTAGGCAAAGGCAGAATTAGATCTGAGGATAAAGTTTTTAAAGCAGAATCCAATCTAATAGTAAGGTTTTTTAAAGCAATCAGAATCCAATATGAATACAGTTTTTAAAGCAGAATCCAATCTAAGGATGAAGTTTTTAAAGCAGAATCCAATCTAAGGGTAAGGTTTTTTTTTTAAAGCAGAATCCAATCCAAGTATAGATCACAAAATAGAAAATGCAATCCAATCATAGAACTGTTCTAATCAAACCTAGACATACAACTTTCAAAGCATAATATAAACCACAGGTTTGCAATGAGAGAGCGAGAGAGAGAGAGAGAGAGAGAGAGAAAGAGAGACCTACCAGAGTGCTTGAATTAACTTCTCCTTCTTTTGCCAGTAAAGCCAAACACAACAAGCAAAAACAATCGGTCTATCTCTGTTTTGGTTTAATTCAGTCCATCAGTTATTCCGTGTCTCCATCCTTCCTTCGGTGTAAAGAATGAACTCTCCTGCTTTCTGTCGTCAAGTTACAAGCCCTCTGTTCCTCTTGCTATCAAATATAAACTCAAGCGATGTGTCAAATTAACACTTGTCGACTAAAAGCAGTGTATATAAAGGGGAAGTGGTCTCACACACACACACACACACACACACACACACATAGAGGGTGACTGTCAGCCTGTTCTACATAAAGCAGAACTGAGAAAAAGGCCTTTCACACAATCCTGTATGAAAATCACACAGTTACGCAGTGAAGCAAAAAAAGATGAAAAGGAAACATGCTTTATTTAGACATTAGGCATTATTCCAGGAAATGGCAGTTTAAAAAGTTGAAATAATTTAACAACCTCTAGATACAATGTAATACCAGTTAAACAGCAAAACGCTGTTACACAGTGAAATAAGACTTGTTTTCCATCAGTGCGTCTTCAGTGTAGTCGTAACTATCTCTAATCTGAAAGTGGGCGTTTGGTGGTTAAGGTTCTGCGCTAATGTCTGAAAAGTTGTGAGTTCAAATATCTGAACTGCCAGAAAAATGCTGTTTGGCCCTTAAAACTCGGATGGGACTGGATTCTCCCATAACAGCTCTAAGATTGGATTAATTTCTACCGTAACAGTTCTTTACTTATCAGCTTTTGCTTTGACATCTGAATACTTAGATTGGATTCTGCTTTAACAGCTCGAATGTCTGGATTGTTTTTTTAACAGCTTTATGATCAGACTGAATTCTACATGAACAGCTATTCACTTGGATTCTGCTTTAACAGCTTTATGATGGGATTGGATTCTCCTTTAACAGCTCTATATTTGGGTTGAGTTCTGCTAAAACTTCTTTTTTAAAAATTGGATTCTGCTTTAACAGCTCTACACTTGGATTGGATTCTAATTTAACAGATTGGGGCTTGGACTGGGTCCTGTTCTAATAGCTCTATATTAGGATTTGGTTCTGCTTCAATAGTTATATGCTTGGTATATTGAATTCTGCTTAATCAGCTCTACGTTTGGATTGGATTCTGTTTTAATGGCTCTGTTCTTGGATTGGATTCTGATTTAATAGCTCTATGGTTAGATTGGACTCTGCTTTAACAGCTCCATGCTTGGATTGGATTCAGATTTAACAGCTGTATGCTTGGATTTGATTCTGAATTAACAGCTGTATGCTTGGATTGGATTCTATTTTAACAGCTTTAAATGCTCTATATTTGGATTGGATTCTGCTTCAACAACTGTATGCTTGGATTGGATTCTGCTTTAATAGCCCTGTGCTTGGATTGGATTCAGATTTAACAGCTGTATGCTTGGATTCGATTCTATTGTAACAGCTTTAGGCCTGGATTGTATTCTGCTTTAACAGCTCTATCTTAGATTGGATTTTGCTTTAAAAGCTCTATATATTTTGATTGGGTTCTGCTTTGTTTAGATTGGATTCTGCTTCAACAACTCTGTGCTTGGATTGGATTCTGCTTTAACAGCCCTATGCTTGGATCGAGTTCTATTTTAAGAGCTTTAGGTATGGAATGGATTCTGCCATGAACACCACGTTGTAGATCGCTAACTAGCCGAGCCGAGTCTCATCAATTTTTCTCTCATGAATATGACATATGCCATTATTATGACATTAATATGATTCTGGAAAAAAGGTGAGTGAGTAAATAACCTTTTGCTCTTTTACCATCGAAACCTTACTGTTATCTTTCATGGTTGAGATTTTTTGAAATGTTATTCTTGTATTAAATGCCATTATAACTGTGCTTGCAATAACAATATCAGCAACTTCTCACAGGAAGAGAAAATACAGCAACAACCATCAAACAGGGTAGTTTCAGGGTAGAGGTTTCCTTTAATGGGGGTGGGAGGAGAAGCACGGTGGCTTAGTGGTTAGCACTGTTACCTCAGACCTAGCTTAGACCTAGCTCCAGGGCTGGGGGTTTGAATCCCACCTCCACCCTGTGCTCCAGGGGTTTCCTCCAGGTACTCTGGTTTCCTCCCCCAGTCCAAAGACATGCATTGTAGGATGACTGGCATCTCTAAATTGTCTGTAATGTGTGAATATGTGTGTGATGTGATGGACCAGCACCCGTTCGAGGGTGTCCTCTGCCTTGTGGTCCCCTGAATCCCCAAGGAGGAGGAGATCTCCTTTAATGGACGAAAAAAAAAAAAAATTGTACTACAACAAATTCTAAATAAACAAGCTAAACAAAAGCTACTCTATGGAAGCCAGAAAATGTTGTTTGCCCTTTTCATTGAGGATGTGACCTATATATCTATGAGCTCTATAAGTAAATAAAATAAATAAAAAACTGCTTTCAGGTACAGTTTGTGAGGAAACAACAACTTCCGCCATGATGTGGGGCTCGTTCTCAGAAACTCACCCTACTTTTCTAAAGAGTAGATGAAAATAAATAAGTAAACAAGTGTACTATTTTATCACACTGTTTAGCATGGCAGTATGGCGCTCAGGTCGTTGCCATAGCGACAAGCTTTGACGTTCTGTTTAGCACAGTGTATAATTGTTCCTGATTAAATACAGATGGCTCAATTACGGCTTAAAATCCTTTTTTTTTATTTTGGTTTTTAAAAAAATAAATAAATAAAAAAAAGGCTTTTTTTGACATAACTGAAGGAGACGTACAACAGCGCGCGAGCGGTGACAGATTCCTGTCAATGATTTCGCGCCTAAACCGCATTCAGAGTTCAGAATGGTTCGTTTGCGGCACATTCAGACCGCTTCTGATTGGCCAATCCGGATGTCAGTCATTATTTGCTCCGCCCCTTCACCCTCCCCATTCAACCACTGGTTCTAATGTAGCCCAGCTTCAGTGTTTACTACAGAATTAGTGCATAGCGGACGACAGTCTTTCCCCTGATCTGTGAACTCCGGCTCTGTGTATATATATATATATATATATTTATATATATATATATATACATATATACATATATATATATAAAGATAACCTTTCAGTTTTTGCATAAAAGAAGAAAATTTATCCAAAAAGCTCAACATGCCCAAGAGAAAGGTATGTAGAAAAGCCGAGCACGGCATGCGGATATACTTTTGCCCTTACAAATCAGTCGTGAAATTAGGAAGCCCTCGAGACTGCAAGGCTTTCTGGTTTTTTTTTTGTTTTTTTTACAGAAATATCCTTCGGACTTTTCTAGAATCTGAGGGCTTAGACTAAACCGTGGTGCATTTTCGGATTTTTCGGAGTGCTCGCTGTATTTTTTTTTTTTTTTGCTCGCCGCCGGTGTGAAGAGGGACAGGGTTTTGTGTCTGTGGGCAGGAGTCAGTCAGGCAGGCAGCTCCATGCCTGTGTAGCCGCAGCAGCCATGCTGTAACGCTAACGTTACTCCCCCCCCCAACCTCTCTCTCTCTCTCTCTCTCTCTCTCTCTCTCTCTCTCTCTCTCTCTCTCTCTCTGTCTTTTCTGGAAGGCGCGACAAAAAACAGCGAGTTATAAGCGCCCCGGTGCCTCAATAACCGCCGAAAGGGCACCAAAAAATACTTAAAGAGCTCTGGTTTGGTCAGGCGTAGCGCTTAGTCTCGGAGAAGGTCGCTTGGAGGAACAATTTTAATACGTTTTCTTTGTTCGCCTGAAGACAGAGGGGGGTGTCATGGCGCCTTCTTGCCGCCAGAGGGCAGTGGAGAGCTCGCGCCCCTTCCCCCGCCTCCCCCCCACCAACCACCACTACTACATCGCTAAATACCTGCACGGGCCCGAGTTCCAAACAACGCGCCGCGGCCTACAGAGGCGCCCTACGTAGGGTGCAAGTGGCACAGCATGTAGTGCACTATTTAGCTCTTAAAGCGCTGTTTTGACGCACAGCCTCAATCCAACAAGTTTTTAAAAAAACAAACTGGCTATATAGATTAACAGTGAATTACATTTTCAAACATTTTTGTAACATTCATTTTTAAGTTTTTAAGTGTTTTGATTAAACTAATTTAATAAAAAAAAGTTACACTATAATAATAATAATAATAATAATAATAATAATAATAATAATATAGTTTTGCAACTACACCGTATACTGGGATCATATAATATTAATATTTGATATAAATTACATCACAATACAGCTTTAGTATAATTTGCATATTTTGCAAGTGGGTCAAAATATATATATATATATAAGTGTGTGTGTGTGTGTGTGTATGTTAAACTTTTTTTCTCCTAAGTTAAATAATTTTTTTTTTTTTTTTTAAAGCACAAATTTAAAAATCGAATTAAAGCAACATTTATTTCTGTGTTTTTTTTTTTGTTTTTTTGTTTTTTTTTGGCACCTTTTCTGAAACGCTGTTAACAAACCTGAAGGTCATGAAACAGATCGTTTACTGCATCACTTTATCCATATTGTCCTCCTCTAAGTTCCTCCCTCGCTAACTGTCCTCTTCTTTCTCGTCTTTATTCACAGGGAACTGACGGAGAGGTGAAGGAGGAGGTAACGACGTCCACTTCGGCATGCGTTTGTTTGCTTTTCGTAAAGTTCAGTCTGTTAGCTGTGCTCACCTGTTTATAAAAAACACTGTGTGTGTGTGTGTGTGTGTGTGTGTGTGTGTGTGTGTGTGTGTGTGTGTGTGTGTGTTATGCGTTCATAGCCCCAGAGAAGGTCTGCCAGGTTATCAGCAGTAAGTATCTCTTTTTTTTTTTTTCTCTTACCACATAGTGATATAAGTATAAAGCTATTTTTAAAAAAAAAACAACATAAGTTTAATAACGAAGTAACATGCAGAAAAACTTGATTGTTTTCCTATAACATCATGTCCCAAAGTGATTTATTCCTCTTACACCTCATTAGTTTGCTAACACTTGGATTATTTTATGTATTAAAGAATGCAGTCATACTTTTTTTTTTTTTTTATCCGTTTATAGTTACTAAAAAAAAAAAACGCAGCTTGTCGTGTAACCGAGAAACCGCAAAAAGAAGCGTAAAGTAAACTCCGCTGTCCCGGAGCTGTCAGAAAACTGTTACAGCTTTACCTCTGATACTGGAGACTCCTTCCATAAACGTTAAATTACTGTCTCGTTACTTCAAGTAAACCTGTCAATGTTTTTGTTTTGTTTTGTTTTGTTTTGAAAAGTCCCTGTGAATGAGCTGTTACTATAGAAACGATAATGTGTTATAATATAATCTTGTGGTTTGCAGCTGCTCTTATTATCTTATTAGAAAATGAATCAGCACCTTCTGACCAATCAGAATCCAGAACTGACCTGTTGATTCGTGTCCAACATGGCCGCCGCCTCACTGATTTCTCCAGTAATGTAGTCTGTAATGACGCTTTGTGTTGAATAAATGAAGTGTTTTTGTTGCCCTTAGAAACCGACTCCTCCTAAACCTGAGCCCAAACCCAAGAAAACACCTAAGGTGAGAACCAAAGTGTGGACAATACACACACACACACACACACACACACACACACACACACAGTGTTACCGCTGTGTCGTATTGGAGATGCAGTTCTGTCCTCCGTGTCGTCAGACGTTCACAGAAGTTTATCTTTAAAATTTTAATGTCTTAGAAATGAAAGATCATGTCTGTCTCTCTTTCAGAAAGAGAAGGAAGTGAATGATAAAAAGGAGGACAAAAAGACGAAGGCGAAGAACGAGGAGACCAAGGAGGAGAACCAGTCAGAAAACGGAGAGACCAAGACTAACGAGGTAAAAACACACACACACACACACACACACACACACACACACACACACGCATAGATATTACCAGCAGTTTTTTTTTTTTACTTTATTTATTTTTTTAACTTAATTCAGGAGAGTTATGTGAATATTATTGTGAATATTATATTTTATGTGAAAACTTATTCAATATGTTTTATTTTAATTATTTTAAAAACCGCTTTGACTATACACACGTTTATAAACCTCACGGCTGAGAGTGTAAACTCTGGACCTCTGCTGCGGCTGGTCCCCTGTTGTTGAGTGGAAAAAAAAAAATCCCAGATGATGAATATTTCAATATCTTTCCCCCTTGAATTTGCAACGACAGCAAAAAAAAAAAAAACCCCAGTTTAACAGTTTGTGTCGTATTTGTATTTGTTAAGACTGAAAAAAAATGATTGTTGTTTTTTTTTTTCCTCATAATAAAGACGGTTTTGGAAAACACACAGTCAGATTCACTGGAACATAATCCTCCAGCATAGACTGAGCTTCGGCTGTTGTACCGAACCAAGCTCCGCCCACACCGATCGATTGGTTGATTGATTGATTGATTGATTGATTGATTGATTGATTGATTTCTACAGATTGTTGCAAAAGCAAGTTTGAGACAGTCGTGTAAAACTCATGAGATCTGTTGGAAAAATTGCTCTCTGCGATACGAAAAACTTTATACAGTTCTGGCAGCTCGTTTAAGGGAAATGAATAAACTCTAAAAATAAAAGTGTGTATGTATGAGACAGATAAACTCACTAAGCTAAAATCCAGAGTTAATAAATACAGTAAGTAAAATTTAAACGGTGTGTAACGGATCGGTTTTTATTCTTCATCACACAAATCAGCACTTCGACGGCGAGACTCTTCTTGTGTGCCGCAGTTCTGAATAAAATGATTTGGGGAGAAACATGACATAAAAATGAAGAAAATTGTGTGCAAAAGTTTACACTTCCTGTTGGTGGAGGGGAAAAATATATACAGCTGAGAGGAAGGTTAAAGACGGACGTAGAAGTTTTTATGGAATATTTATTTTAAACTGGAGGCTGTAAACGGCCCTCGATCGCTCGCTACAAGCGTCAGCCTTCAGGCTTCAAACACGTCTTAGCCGGTCACGAGGTAAGAGGAAAAGAAACGGTGTAAAAATGCCACTTTTGGCCATCCTACTCCTTTAAGAAGTTTTATATTCCTGTGTTCGGAATGACGTGACCGGTTCTGAAGACTAATAAAGATCTCAAACGTTTCGGAGCATCAGCCCAGGACAGTGGAGCAGAAAATGATTTATTGACCAACTTAATGAAGGTTGAATTTCTGAAAGTGCTTCTTGACACGAAGCGCAGTTCTGATTGGTGCAGGTGATCCGGTCTGACCCGTGATTGGTCCGTTTCTGTCGCCATGCAGGTTGAGAAGACTCCAGAGGCAGCGCCGGAGCCAGAGAAGGAGGAGACTAAAGCCGAGTAGCATCCCACCCGTCCATCCATTCTTCTTTCTTTCTTTCCCCATCAGTCCGAACTATTCTTCCTTCCCTCCATCCCCCTCCCTCTCTCCCTCCCTCCCTCTTCCTCCCTCCCTCTTCCTCCCTCTTTTCCCTCTTTTTCCAGCAGGTTTCAAGCCCTAGACGGACCCCTCTCTCCACAAACCATCACCAGAGGAATATTTTTATCAACAATTTTGTAAATACTGGTTCAGGTTTTTAGCACAAAAATGCGAACGAAGGGGGTTTTCAGACGGGGTTCTTCTAAGTTGTCCCCAATACGAGCTGTGCGCAAAGACGGCACTTCAGCTTTGTCTTTGCTCTTATTTTGTTTCTTTTAATTTGTGTTTTTATTTTGTTTTAACGGACGGTCCTGTATCTCAAGGCGTTGGTCCTGCGTTGCTGGGCGGGGGGTGTGTGTCTGTGTGTGTGTGTGTGTGTGTGTGTGTGTTGTGTCGGTCTGTCTGTCTGTCTGTCTGTCTGTCAGCGATTATGTTCTTATCTTGGAGTTTTTGCCCAGTTTGCTGTTCATTTGGAAATTTTTCTTTTAGAACAAAATCATTGGTATAAGAGCTGTAGATGTTAGCTACCCACGCTTTGGGATAAATCTCGGCACCAAAACGACGCGATGAAACAAAAGTAAATCTGGTAAACTGGGATTGTTTTGGGTTTGGGTGGGAATTGCATCTTTGTGGGATTTTTGTTTTTTTTTTCTTTTTGGAAATTATGGGGTTTTAAAAAGAAATCAGATGTTTTGTGAATTTTTTTTTTTTTTTAAACACTGAGAATTCATTTGTGGGGAAAAAAAGTAGCGTGCCCTGAATCTCACTCAATAAAACCATCATTGGAGTTTTCCTCAAAAAAAAAAACAAAAAAAAAATAAATAAAAAACAAGACTTCTGTTTTTCATTTATTTACGTCAGAAATCACATTTGTTTTTCCAGCCTTGACATTAAATAGGTATTGAACATATTTTACAAACCAAGACCATACGTGATTATCTGAAGTGATTGAGGTAACATCATACAAGACATGGTGACCAGAATAAATATACATTTCAGAACGGCACAAAGAAGGTAGAAGGCATTTATAAGTGTAAACAAATATTTGAAATAAATTCTTATGTAGTCAGTCCCTCATATTGAACATGATGACAAAAAACACAATTGATCTAATAAATAAATGTCTTAAAGCTGCATTAGCTGCACCTCGAAACTTACTGTGGTTCACCTACAGTTAATTAGATTAGTCAGATTCCCGTGGGAGGAGGAGACATTTGTCAGAATTCCTGCAGGAGTGGGTGGGAATGGATTGGTCGGAATTTCTGTGGAAGAGGGTGGGATTGGTCAGAATTCCTGCAGGAGGGAGGTGTGATTGATCAGAATTCTTGTAGGAGAAGGGAATTATTCAGAATTCCTGTGGGAGTGGGGGATTGGTCAGAATTTCTGTGGAAGTGGGTGGGATTGGTCAGAATTCCTGTAGGAGAAGGGAATTAGTCAGAATTCCTGTGAGGGCAGGTGCTATTGGTTGGAATTCCTGTGGGAGAAGGGAATTAGTCAGAATTCCTGTGAGGGCAGGTGCGATTGGTCAGAATTCCTGTGGGAGTGGGGGATTGGTCAGATTTCTATGGAAGTGGGTGGGAGTGGTCAGAATTCCTGTAGGAGAAGGGAATTAGTCAAAATTCCTGTGAGGGCAGGTGCGATTGGTTGGAATTCCTGTAGGAGAAGGGAATTAGTCAGAATTCCTGTAGGAGAAGGGAATTAGTCAGAATTCCTGTAGGAGAAGGGAATTAGTCAGAATTCCTGTGAGGGCAGGTGCGATTGGTCAGAATTCCTGTAGGAGTGGGGTAATTGGCTAGAATTCTTGCAGGAGCAGGGATGATTAAAAAAAACAAAGACAATCCCATACACACAAGTCTAATTCCGGCTTGGGAACGGCACTAAGAGCGCACTGTGGCTGGGGTCGGTTCCCTGGCTGGGAGCTGAACCCCAGCCACAGTGGTGAGAGTGCTGTGGCCTAACCACTAGTCCTCCAGGGATAAACAAACTAATTTAATGTATATTCCAGTTAAAATATGCAATTAACAAGTTAAATTAAATTAAACTCATCTGTATAAAATAGTATTTGTGTATACAGTACAGTGCCTTGTGTGCTACATGAACAACATGAAAAGACAACTTTACAACATCTAAAACATCAAAAATGAAGAATTCGGAGGAAGTCTTGAGAGAACTGTGCCCCTGAGAAGGTCAGACATCCTGAAGAGGGCGACACAGGACAAGTTACAGCTCTCACAACCTGCTCGCTTATACGCGTGGTACTGTTAGCAGAGCTCTTGTGTTTAATTCAGAGGAGAAAAAAAGGACATTTTGACAACATATAAACAAAGGCGCAGTTCAGATGTTTTTGAATGATCTTCAAACATAGTTTTATGACTGCACATAGACGTAGACTAAGAATTTTGCACCTGTCAAGTTATCTTACCATAGTAACGCTAAAAGTGAAAATTATGGATATTTATGAATTAGAAATCCTTTCAGTTTAGCTTATATTAGCTATACAGCTAGCATTAGCAGCAAAGATTATTTGCTGTTTTTATTAGAAAAAATGAAAACTACTTCTGAGATATTTTTTGTGTGACCAAGCTTCGACACAAACTATCTGAAGGTTTGCAGGTCTGAAACGGTCATTTAAACACACACACACACACACACACACACACACACAATACCTCAGGGTTAGCTCATGCTAGCTAGTTCATTAGCAGTGACAACACTAAACTATTAAAAATCCCCAGAAAACCATGTTTGGTTTGCCTTTAGCTAGCTAAAATGAGCTAACCTGACTGAAATTCTGAGAGGATTTCACGTCACAGTGTCAGGTTTGCAGGTACGGATGCAACTGCAGGTGTACAGAGCTTTACTGAACGTAGCAATCTAGACAAATACGGAAACCAGGATCAAGGTCAAGGTGTAGGCGAGGGTCAGGAGATCAACAATCAACCTGGACTAGGGCAGGCAAGAGCAAAATCGAGAAACAAAGGCTTGGCATTGACTGGTGCCAAAAGTCGATGACAAAAACACTAAAAACACAGCGTGTACAGTACTTCGCAAAGTGAAAGTTGTAGTTTAACGACGATTGACATGACAGGCAGCAGTCTGCCAACAATGGGCCTCATTTATCAAGCTGGATATGACCAGACTTATGCATAAATTGTTTTGAATGAATGTTTACACAAAAAAAATTATGTTCATGAAAGACAACAAGCCAATCCAAATCCATTTTAAGACAAATAAGACTATCTTAATTTTTAAATTAAGATGAAATCCCTGTGTATAAACGGAGGGCGGGACCGGTCTGTGCAGGTGGTAGCTTTAAGGTGCAAATAGCTTATAAATTGTAAATATATATAAATTATAAATCGCTTCCGTTTCTGTTACCATGGCAGTTTTAAAAGCTTTGGCCCCTGGTCGCAGAGAAACACCACTTATATTGAACTGGATGGATGTTAATGAATCACTTCTGTAACTTCTCTTCATACTTTGGCCTTTTCTGGTGATGTGACTCTGCTGGATACATTATTAAATAATTTTTTTTCCTCTTAGACATAAGTCAAAAATATTTCAACTTCTGGCTCAGAGAAATTCTTGTTTTTTTTTCTTTTTCTTTTTTTTTTTTGTTTGGCTTATTAGTAGTCATTTTTTCAGAGTTTTGTTGGCGTCACCAAACACATATCAGCTGTGGCGTGCCCGTGACCGGTAATTTACGGGTAATTGCCATTTATCAACATAGACACGTGAATACGAAGAAAAATAGGAATTTACCAAACTTTTGTGAATCTGGCATAATTTTTTAGCTGGAATGACTACCAGTGTTGCTGTAATAGAAAATTAATCAACACGCTTATTAAGAATTTTGGGTTAGTGCATAATCAGTAGTTTTCTGTGACAGCAGCACTGATAGGCCTTCTGTTATGTCCATTGTTAAAAAAAAAAAACAAGTATATGTCTCAGGATGCGAGAGGTTTTCTGAGAGAGAGGATGGGATAGCCTCCACAAAGAGGTGTTGTCACCAAGGGTGAGGAAGGTCTTGATTTGGTGGAGGACCAGTTCATTAAGAGTTGGGTCGAATCTCAGCATAGTTTTTGACCACCTGTGAGAAACGCACCACTTTCATGTAGCTGGATTTCCATTTTTTGTCATCCCACAGGTATTCGGGTGAGAGCAGCTTGGTGGGTTTGTTGTACAGGAAGTACTTGTTCAGGTGAGACTCT
>CM074942.1:16064060-16066560 GCA_037576815.1 Pangasius larnaudii
AATTTTATCTTAAAGTAGCTTAAAGTAGTACATAGTGACTTAACTGTTAACTGCTGCTTCGTTGTTTCCAGGATAAAGTGGTTGCCGTGCAGTTCTGCAACAACAGCGACAGGTGAGATTCCTCCGCCGTGCCGTGATTGGCTGCCTTCGTCCTCTTTCTATATCGTGACCGTCGCTCTTTCGCTTATTTACGCTTATTTGTGTGGCGTTTTGTGCGCAGTCTACGCTTTGTGAGCGGCAGTCGGGACGGAACGGCGCGGATCTGGCACTACCAGCAGCAGGAGTGGAAGAGCGTCGTGCTAGACATGAGCACCAAACTGCCTGGGTGAGACTAAACGGCTGCATGATGTTTACTGCAAAGAGCGTTTACACGCAGTCGTATGCGGTGTAGCGGAAAAACGGCGTAATTCTTGAACACTGCTGCTAATTTCAGAAGTAACAGTCAGGTTGCTAGTTATCACAATTTCCTAAAGTTTTTGTCACACCCTTGAAATATGGTTCGTTTGTCCCACTGATGAAGATATCAGAGTGACGGAGTTGTGCACTTGTGACTAGTTTGTTTATATATTTATCCAGTTTTGTGCAGTTTTAGTGCCACCTACTGGTCATGCGTGCTAATGCAAGAATTCTCAAATGCTGTTGTCATTCAGACAGTTTTAAAACTCTTCTTGTTAAATATTCAGCTGACATCTGCGTGTGTGTGCGTGTGTGCGTGTGTGCGTGTGTGTGTTACAGGACCTCCACAGCATCAGGAGAGGACAAGACCACCAAGCTGGTGGTTACCATGGTAGCATGGGACCGCAGTGACCGAACGGTCGTTACTGCCGTCTCCAACTTACTCCTCAAAGTCTGGAGCCCCACAAATGGCCAGCTGCTACACGTGCTCTCGGTGTGTGTGTGTGTGTGTGTGTGTGTGTGTGTGTGTGTGTGTGTGTGTTTGCACTGTTAAGACCTGTAGGTATGTGTTCTTGACCCTGTGCTTCGATTGGTTGCAGGGTCACGACGATGAGGTCTTTGTCCTGGAGCCCCACCCCTTTGACTGGCGCATCATGCTGTCGGCCGGCCACGACGGCAACATCTACATCTGGGACCTCAGCAAAGGCAACAAAATTCGGAACTTCTTCAACATGGTGAGAGAGAAGTTCTCATCATGGCTGCTAACATGACTGTAGCATGACGTGCCGGTACTTTTTATTTAGCTTATGAGGTTAAAATGTTTATGCCTTTGACTTATAAAGTTTGTTGCCTACAGAGGCAGCATTTTATGGCAGCTTTGTTCTAAGATTTATTTTTTTTTTTTTTAAACAAACGTGAAGGAGCATGTGACGTGATCTTGTTTAACAGATCCGTTCCTCTAACGCAGTATCATGTTCTGATGATGCCATTTCTTTAATTCCGAAGTTACTGGTCTCAAATGGCACTTACGGATACAAAACTAATTAATTACTAAATTCCTGATCTCTCTCTCTCCCTCTCAGATTGAAGGTCAGGGTCACGGAGCCGTGTTCGACTGCAAGTTCTCGGCTGACGGTCAGCACTTTGCCTGCACAGACTCGCACGGGCATCTGCTCGTCTTCGGCTTCGGCTGCAGCCAAACCTACGAGAAGGTGAGCTCGCGTGTGCCCGATTAACGAGCGAGAGACGAGCTGAGGGGTTTGAAATCTAAAAAAAAAAAAAAAAAAAACGACTCCTTATCTTTCTCTCCTTTCCAGATCCCAGATCAGATGTTCTTCCATACGGATTTCCGGCCGTTGATCCGGGACTCCAACAACTACGTCCTGGACGAGCAGACTCAGCAGGCGCCGCACCTCATGCCTCCGCCGTTCCTCGTGGACGTGGACGGGAACCCGCACCCTCCAAGATTCCAGCGGCTCGTACCCGGCCGAGAGAACTGCAAGGAGGAGCAGCTGGTGCCTCAGCTGGGCTACATGGCTAACGGTACGCGGTCATGAGATTTTTATTGTAAAAAAAAAAATAAAAAATTTCTAAGCAACCTCGTGATATATCTGGTAGCCATTAAAACCAATTTACTGTCACCTAGGTGACGGAGAGGTGGTGGAGCAGGTGATTGGCCAGCAGACGGCGGATGAGGGTCAGGAAGAGAGCCCTTTGGACAGCCTGATCCGGCAACTTCAGCACCAGCAAGACGAGAGACTCAGCTCAGGAAACCAGGCTGCAGGTCGGAATACTGGAACGCGGCTTGTTTGTTTAGCGTCATTTTATCGCTTGGAGAAAACAGAAATGTAACACTTAGCTTTTACACCACAGTGCTGCTGATTCCTGGACTCTGATTTGTCAGGAGATGTTTATTCGTTTATCGTTTTATTAACCAGCAGCTCTGAGAGTAGCGCAGGTTTATGTTAATCTGCGATTGTTGATCAGGCGGTGAAGCAGCAGGCGGCCCTCTGTCGCCCCCTAACGTCGGCCTGCGCAGGAGCGGTCAGGTGGAAGGGGTTCGACAGATGCACAACAACGCCCCCCGCAGTCAGATGGCCACAGA
>CM074942.1:16119361-16133583 GCA_037576815.1 Pangasius larnaudii
CTAATGCTCTTGTAGCTGAATGAACACAAATCCCCACAGCCGCGCTCCAACATCTAGTGGAAAGCTTCCCAGAAGAGGGGAGCTCATTATAACAGCAAACACAGGGGGGAATAAATCTGGAATAAGACATTCAACAAGCACATATAGGTGTGATGATCAGGTTTTCACAGACTTTTGGCCTTATAATGTATATATAAAATAACATGCATAGTTACCCAGAAGGTTTAGCTTCTACAATCTTTGCAGAAGTGAACTAAAACTATTGCCGCAATCCGTTGCATTGGTTGTTCTGTCGTCGTGGTTGGTTATTAACACAGAACTTTCCCCTGGAAAGTATATTGTATGTACTAGACTTGTGTGATAATGAATTTTCCCTGATTGCATTTTCCATTTTTAAATATTGCATTAAATATAATAACCCAGAACCAGAAGCCTAAAAAAAAAAAATGATTTCAGTTTTAAGGTGAGTAGGGAAGGCATAATAATATTATCAGCTGTGCAGTCAGGAACTGCCGCAGTCAAAAAAACTCAGGTGGACGGTGGATTTTTAAGTTTAAAAAATATATTTATAAAATCACAATTCAGTAAATCCTTTCTCTGTTGATGCTGCTCAGTGTTGATAATGTCATTATATCGCACACGCCTACTGTGCACTATATATTGTACAGCAAATATTGTACAAACAATCGCACACATCTGCACTTTATTCAAAATACAGTCCTGCTGCTTCTGCCACCGATCTTTGTATCCCTTATCCCTATCATATTTTCATCTTTTCATATTTTTCCTTTCCTAACTCTATAGAAGTAAATTCTGGTTTATGTAAATTCTATTTTTCATGCTACAGAAGGCCGAAAAAAACTTCACTGCACGTCAAAAAATCTGAATTTGAATTATTGCTATAGTAAAAAGGAAGGAAAGAGTGAATACATGAAAAGTAATGTAGATGGTTGAGGTACCCAGGATCCAGTGCAGATGTAAAAACTCAGTGATAATTGTGTACAGGCTGTTTTTTTTTTTTCTTTATTACTTTTTATTTGTTAGAGAATTAATGAAACGTATATTTTGCATTTACAGATTACAGATTTACAAAACCGTGAAAGAAACATTCCAAATAATTTACTTGGCCTGCTGCGTTTTCTTCGTAACAGATTGGTGCATCAGTAAGTCAAACAGCCCTTATTTTTCTTTTTCCGTTTTTTTTGAACTGCAATTAATTTGTTTTCTTGTCATTCCACAGACAAGCCAATTTCTACAAAAACAACAGGTATAAGGATTTGTTTCCAGAATTCTATATCAGTGCAAACCAGTTGGCCAAAGATATGGATTGGAAATAGCAAGCTGCATTGGGGAGCTGCATCATTTATGTTCTCAGCTTTGACCTCCCCAGACTTCATTTCATTTCCAGTTCATCAATAACTCCAACCACCACCAGTATTTGTGGCAAAAATCTTCTCTGGGTGTGATGGCTAGGTCATCTCCCCATTTTTTACTTGGTATGGTAATTGTAGAGTTGTATTTGAATATTATTTTATATATTTTGGATAGGACTTTAATTGGTGGTGAGATATTCAGAAGTCCAGATAATAATGGGGCGAGGTCTAATATGTTGTCTTTTAGGTTGATTTTAGAGCATATAATAGAGTTTAAGTGTTTATTTTCTAGTCCCTGCTTCTCATCTAGATATGGAAATGATGTAAAGGTGTTGTTTTGACATATTTGTTTAAGTTAACTATGCATTCATACAGCTTAGCAGTTGAGAACATCCAAAATAATTAGTGCAGTGTGTGTTTGGCACAATATGAACATGATTATTATTACACTAATATAATTATTACAATATAATATTACAGTAGGCTACAATCTCTGTTAAAGAAATCAGAATCATATCTCTTGTCATGTGTTTATCCAAATAAACTGAATTTTTAAAACACACACTGTATTAAAAAATGAAGTTTTTTTTAAATAAATAGTTTATGGTCACATCTGGTCACAATACTTTAACATTTTTTTTAAATTTTGATCATTTCAGAATGCATCTGCAGACATAAATACATGCATGAAAATGCTAAATTATTTTTGAGTTCAGGTGTATTAGTTATTTCTGCGACATGTGCAATGGCTCACGCTTACACTTTGTGGCAGCACACTATATGGAAAGCCTGTCTGACTCCGTACCTGCCCACCACTGGCTCCTCAGGTCAGGTGCTTCTGGAACACACCTTTAATGAGTTTATTTATTTATATATTTATCAGTAGGTTGGACATCAACAAATAAAATAGGTAGAAAACTCAAATTATGGTTAAAGTGTGATTTTCTAGTCATTTTTATCTTTATTCCAGTCAATAATTCATCCACAGGGACATCTGATGGGTTTTCTCAGACTGCCAAATATTTATGCTGCCAGTCAGCATCACTGCCAGAATATGTCAAAAATATCAAGTTTATTCAGGTTATTCTTTGAAAAATGTTGTAGTCATGTGGCTACTATCCGTGTAGTCTTTGTAACATGTGGACACTCAGTGTGTGAGAGTAGTTTGCAGGCACACACTGACTTGATGCTTATCACATGGGGCAGGTAAATATTAACAGATGCAAAAGAATAAGACGACTAGGATTAAGAACATATATAGCTGTGAGAAAACACTTTATAGACGGAATTTAGCTAGCTTGTATGCCGCATGACCATTCATCCAACACATGGAAATCATTTAACTTTAAACTTAAAAATGACAAAATGCTTAGTGCTTAGTTCTTACTTAAAAATAAAATACTGGTATACAATAATTAATTTGCTTTAGAGAGTAAACCTATAATACCTAAAGAGTGTACATTGGGTAATGTAGGAGGTTGTGGCACGACCTTTACTCACTCCAGTCCAAACTATTTTGGAGCATTGTTTTCAAGACTTACTCAGCTGACATAATAGGTTAAACATGCGGTGTGTCAGGTTTATATACATGAAAAAAATATTTCAAAGGAACAAGCTGTAAATTTCATCTTGAACATCTTCAGAAATCTTGTGAAAACATTCGGAGGGTACATATGAAGTACAACGTCTTCACTTTATGACAGCTGAGAACGGCGTATTACTATTACAAACAAAGGAGTTTGATGGATGGACTCCTGCATCAATGTCAATAAGAGGCGTAAACATGTTCTTCATCAAAGACATTACCTAACAGAGTGGAACAATTCAATCCATTTACACGATAAATCCAAACAAGTATTCACCTCAGATCTGTTTGATCTGTATTGTAAACAAAGCCTTGTATGTCTTAGAAAACATCCAGTAAGTTCATGACAGCACAATGAGTCCTCAAAAAGTAAACAGCATGCATACATTTCCAACCCAGGTATTTATTATGAAAATGCGTGTAATTACCAGCACCGAAATACTTGTAATGAAAGTGTATGCAGAAAACATCCAATGACTTTGTCATACAGCACAACTGGGAAAAATAAATGTTCTAAACAAAGCATGCATGCATTTCCAAGTTAGACACATGTAATATATTTATTTGTACAAGCAAAGAAAAAGGAAACACCATAGTGCAAAGTTTCTTTCATATCTCATTATACAGCCTAACAGCAACCTTACAGTCAACCACTGTGCTCATCAACTGAGGACAGTTCCAGTCAAAGCACCACCCCCTTTTGATAAAGCGTATGCCAATCACAATCCAGGCTACACAAATACAGCAATGCCAGGTGTATAAACAGCGAGCCTTAAACACACATTGCAGTCTTTTCAGGGTCCTTTTGACACGGTGAACACGCTGCTCCAGGGACTCTGAAAATATTAAACTGTCATTGATATAGCATGTCCCTGAGGACCTATTAGTGACCATAGCCAAGCACTGCTGCCCAGACTTGGAGTTTGGAGCAGCATTAGTTTACAACAGAGCATATATCCTGATGCATTGTACATAATAGCTGGCGACTTCAACCATGCGGATTTAAGAGCAGTGCTTCCTAAATTTTACCAGCATGTAAAGCATGCTACCAGAGAAGCTAATATACTGGACAAGGTCTACACCAACATAAAGCTGAGCTACAGGGCTAGACCATTACCACACCTGGGCCAGTCTGACCACATGTCCACGTTCTTAATCCCGGCATACACCCCCCTCAGGAAAACTGCTAAGACCACAACCAGGTTAGTTAAAACCTGGCCAGATGATGCCTCTCAGCAACTGCAGGACTGCTTTGAAAGAAGCAGCTGAGCACCAAGACCTGGAGGTGTACACAGACACTGTTTTATGTTACATAAAGAACTGCATAGACACTGTCACAGTGGACAAACACATATGGGTCTATCCCAATCAAAAACCCTGGATGACCAGGGAGGTCCAGCAGCTGCTTAAAGAGAGAAACACCGCCTTCAAGTCGGGTGATAGGGCCCTGTACAGCACAGCTCGAGCCAACCTAAAAAGAGGCATCAGACGAGCCAAGGCGAACTATAGAAAGAAGATCAATCACCACCTGGTCAGCAAAAACAGCAGGCAGGTATGGCAGGCAGTCCAACACCTCACCAACTGCAGACCCGGCCTCGGATCTGCGAACGGTGACGCATCACTGGCAGAGGTACTGAACATATTCTTTGCACGCTTTGAGGTAGCACCACAAGACACAGTGCTGCACCAAACAACAAACAGCAACTCCAACTTCACCCTCTCGTTAGAAGAATGGGGGTAAGGCGCACGCTAAGGGCCATAAACCCAAGGAAGGCTGCAGGCCCTGATGGCATATCTGGATGTGTGCTGATGGACTGTGCAGACCAGCTGGCTGGGATCTTCACCAGTATCTTCAATAGGTCACTTTCCCAATCTGCTGTCCCATCCTGTCTGAAATCTTCCATTATAGTCCCTTTGCCCAAAAAAACATCTGCTACCGGACACAAGGACTATCAGCCAGTAGCACTCACCCCAGTGGTGATGAAGTGTTTCGAAAAGCTGGTACGGAAACACATACTTGCATTTCTACCTCCCACCTTTGACTCACATCAGTCACATCAGGCAAATAGGTCTACGGGGGATGCCATAGCCACTACCCTTCACACTGTGCTAACCCACTTGGAGCAGCAGGGTAACTACGCTCGACTTCTCTTTGTGGACTACAGCTCGGCGTTTAACACTATGCTCCCATACAAACTGGTGTGTAAACTGCTGGACCTGGGTCTGCCTTACTCCACATGTCTTTGGATTAAAGACTTCTTGTCAGGACGCCCACAGAGGGTTAAAGTAGGCCATCACCATTCTACAGCCATTAGCCTCAGCACTGGCTCCCCTCAGGGCTACGTACTGAATCCCCTGCTCTATACTCACGTCAGAAATAACATCTTTAAATTTGCAGATGACACCACTGTAGTGGGACTCATTTCAGAGGGTGGTGAGTCTGCTTACTGAGATGAGGTACAGCGGCTGTCAGAGTGCTGCAGAGACAAGAACCTGCTACTGAATACATCAAAGACGAAGGAGTTAGTCATTGACTTCAGGAGAAATAAAACTGACATTCAACCAATACTGATTGGCGGGGATTGTGTAGAGAGGATCACAGACTTCTGCTTTCTGGGAGTTTTCATTGAGAAAGACCTGACCTGGGGTGTGAACACCACAAAACTGGTGAAGAAGGCACAGCAAAGACTCTACTTCATGAGGGTCCTCAGGAGGAACAACATCGCCCAGAGTCTGCTTGTGTCTTTTTTACCGGTCCACCATCGAGATTATTCTCACATACTGCCTCTGTGTGTGGTTTCTCAGCCGCTCTGCAGCACACAAAAAAACAACTACAGAGAGTTGTCAGGTCTGCCGAGAAAATCATCGGATGCCCTCTCCACACCCTAGAGGATCTACACAGTTCCCGCTGCCTCAAAAAAGCGCAAAACATAATCAAAGACACATCCCACCCCGGTCACTCTTCGTTCAATCTGTTACCATCAGGCAGACGGTACAGATCCCTTAAAACAAGGACAAACCGATACAGAAATAGCTTCTACCCTGTAGCTATACAATCTGTAAATGCCAAATGACAGTGTATGTTCATACCAAGCTGTAAAATGTTTTGCATTTGAAATTTGGGATTGAACTGTGCAATTTTATGAAAGTGAAAATTTCTTATAATGCCCTATATTTCTTATAATATTTCA
This sequence comes from Pangasius larnaudii, assembly GCA_037576815.1. NCBI lineage: Eukaryota > Metazoa > Chordata > Actinopteri > Siluriformes > Pangasiidae > Pangasius > Pangasius larnaudii. The sequence goes on from CM074942.1 coordinate 16,125,511, forward strand.
ACTCTGCAATATCTCTTTGTTGGTGCAATATTTCAACTGTTCAATATTCTTTGATGCCATATTGTAAATACCTGTATATTTTTATTTTATTTTATTTTACTGCCTGCACTGAGAGTACTCACTCAATTTCGTTGTACATCCATTGTTACAATGACAATAAAGAATTACTTACCTCACTTCAAATGCCTAGCACACAGAGGGACCATTGACCAAGCGGTAGGGCATTATAAGGTATTTACAGTGAATAGTGCACATTAGTAGGCATTGTAGAGGTGAACTTAATGAAGACGGTGGCTGCTCTTAGTTGCTCGAGGGCATAGGGCACTGGAAATAATGAGTATCAGTAGTCGATGGTGATTTGATTTAGGACACAATAGTTAAAGAAGACCACCTTCCTTCTTTTGCACAGAAAAAGAGATCCTGTATATGCAGGTGATACAGAGGGCCTGATGTAGCATTACGAATTGCAGTGTCAGAGATATACTCCTCCATGGCTTTATTCTCAGAAAGGGATAATGGGTAGATACATGATCTAGGCGTGGTAGTGTGTAAGAGCAGGTCTACTGAACTGCTGTTTGGGATTTGGATTTGCTTAAAACCTAGCAATAGTGTATTATAACTGCCTGACTGACTGACTGACTGACCTTAAGACTTTCAGCTGATGTGTTGCTACTCAGCAAGACAGACATTTATCATGACAGTCAGGGAACTGGGCTGTGATCTGTTGTTCTGACCTGGATATTCTTGGGTTATAAGTCTGAAACCAGAGTAATGCTAACACAGTGGGGTTTGTTGTCAGACTATGTGAAGAGAAGAAAGATCTCTTGTGCTGGTGTTAAAAGGGAGCACTGTGCTGGGTGATAAATCCTTCCAGTTCAAGTTCATTTAAGTATTTAAGTTCATTAGATAGAAGATAGGAATACCTAAGAGAAAAAAAGAAGCTCAACCAGGCACCAGGTGAGAGAGGTAATCAAGACGAAATAGCTAGAACTATTAATAATAATGTATATTCTGATAAGCTTCCCTTTATTGTATGTGCAGAGTCAGAGTTGTTTGAGAAACTTCCCTTGTGGTGTACATTTATATCCTACCATATTAACTATTATTGTATTTACTGGCGTGAAACACTGTGTACACACACACACACACCTTGGCTGATGCACACACTTTGCCTTGTGCCCTTTTTACACTCAGCTGCAGAGATCCCTGAGGATTAAACACCAGAACACACACACAAACTGGGTGTCCATGTTTTAGACATGAGGTGGGAAAGGTTGCGGCATCACCATAGTATGTAGAATAATATAACGATAAGGTTGTATTTAGAGAAAATCTGATTTGTTTCATGATATGGCTCTATAATCGCTGTATAGCTTTCTTAGTTGCTCTCTATATAATTTCAGTAATTAAACAATAAATATAAATGAGCTATATAAGGAATGAAACATTATTATTATTATTATTATTATTATTATTATTACAATACTTAGTGATAGTGTATTTCTTCAGGCATTTACTATTTAACAGATTTATTCCAGAGCAGATCGTTAAAAAAATAAAGAAATAAATTATACATTTTTTAAGCAGCATCAGCGTGACTAACCCAGTAAATAAATATAATAAATCGTTCAGTGTTTATAACACACCCCAAAATTATGGATTTGCATGCAGCTTTCAGAATCAGGATCAGGAGATTTTTTTATTGTTAGAAAGTGAGCCAGAGTGTGTCATTCAGTTCGATGTTATTGGTCACACACAAATGTTTTCCACACCAGTTCAATGAAAATGCACCTGAAATGTTTTATTCTGTATTATACCACAGCAATTTGCCAATGATTACAATTTTTATTTATTAAAGAACAGAATGTCAAACGACAAACATTTTATCCATTTATAGTAATCATGTAATGATTTAATGTTGTGGAATGTCCATGAAACAAGTTACCTCCTGCTGCCACGTATTTTATAGCAGCTATAAACTGTCGTTCCCTCACCGGCCTCTGTTTTTTCTATCTTGTGAAGTTAATAAGACCAAAAAAAAAAAAAAAAATGCAGCTTGTCATCATGTTATTGTGAAACCGCAACGCGTAAACTCTTCTGTCCTGAAGACGTCGGAGAACTTTAAGTTACAGCTTTACCACTGAATTTTACAAAGGACTGACACTGGAGACTCCTTTCGTAAACACTAAATAAACCTCGCCTTATAGAAACCTTCACCCTAGCAACGAATACACGTTTTTCGAATCCATTAACGTGGATCATCTTCGTACAAGTCCCTGTGAATAACCTGTTACCACAGAATTAATATAAACCTGTGATTTGCAGCTGCACTATTGTCAGAGCTGCTGTTATAGAAGATTAATCAATACCTTCTGACCAATCACAATGCAGAATTTAAAAAAGCGTTATGGTAAAATATGTAATAAGATGCGTTATTAAGTAATTAAGGGCATGAGTAGTTTAGAAATAAACTTCGCAGAGATGTGGTCAGATCAGTGTGTCTGTTCTTTAAGGGTAAAATCTGCCAAACTGCTTCATCCAAATGGCCACTCCCACACACACACACACACACACACACACTCACCTAAACACGGACTGAACCAAAGTCTCTATCTGTCTTTGGCAATTGGAGGACGGGAAAACATCACAATGCGGGTTGGACAGAATTTCTGTCTGTTTTCCCTTATTATCACCGGTTCACTCCTTGGGTATGCCATTATTGCTATTATTATTATTATTATTATTATTATTATTATTATTATTATTATTTTTATTATTATTATCATCATCATCATTATTATTATTATTATTATTATTATTATTATTATTATTATTATTATTATTATTATTATTAGGGCTTTTATTATTCCACTGAGTGCTGGGATTTCAACTTTAGGCAGTTACTGTTTAATAGATTTTTAAACATTTTTATTCCAGAGTAGGTCATAAAAAAAAAAAAAATTGCAGGAGCGACAACAGCGTGTCCTGCTTAGTAACTAAATAAAATAAAGTGACATGTTTATAACACAACCTCTTTTTCATACCTCTAAGCAGGTGAGGTTTTGAGGATTGTTATTAAAGGGACATAAACACACACTGAAATCAATACAGTCACTATAAAATTATAAAGGTGAGGTGTGCTCTTAATGTTTGGTGTAATTGCTTTGTTCACGTGTGGTTAGATGTATCACATAAGGCTGCACATAGGGAAAAAAATCTCACAAGTAATCGCTATATTATATCTCTATATTATCTGGACAGCAATGAGACATCAACTCTTAAAGAGAGAAAGGGAATCGAATCACAGCTTAATCGGGCAAACAGCCAGAGTCAAATCAGAGGAAGGTAATTACAACATGTAAAGTAAGAAAGCGATCAGAAATAACTTAAAGTAAGCTAAAAAATCACAATTGCAACAAAACTCGAGAAGGATGGACAGCGTGGCAAACAAACGAGCACTATCAGAAAAAACTTACTCCCGTCTTGCGTCATTTCCAAGTCCTTATAGTAGACTGAGGATGCCTGATTGGTTCAGAGAGGTGGAAGGGAAGATCGACTGATTGTCGGGTGTCCAATCCCATGGTTCTAAAGGTGGTAACGGTTAAAACAAGGCAGATAGAAAAAACAAACCTCCCACAATATCACGGGACGATAATCAAGATTATAATCAAAAGTGAGAAGTCTCCTGTCTTTCAGCTTGTTTTAACGAGAAAAAAAAAAAACACCCTATCTGACACCAACAACCATTCCACGGTCAAAGTCCCAGTAATAAAAACTCCCAGTAATCTCAGACATTATTTAGTATCAGTCAAAAATCAAACATAGTCTCACATTGTTCTAAGATTTGCATAAACAAAAGATTTAGTCAAATTATTTCAAATATTTTTTGTTTGTAGTTTACTACTAGTGTCCTAGTTTATACTTAGATAGATGTGCAGTTTACTTCTCATTTTCTATATTTGAAGGGAAGTACTCTAGTGTGTTTTTGATATGCTAGTTCCAGTACTTGGAGAAATGTACCTAGTATATTTGTATATGCTAGAATTTAGTATTCTGTAGCCTAACTATTGTTTTAGTTGTAGATGAAATAATATAGGTATTAAAAAGTATTAGAGTATGCTAAATACTCAGGTCTGCTTAGTTATTGTCCATGTTAAATTTAATCCTGTAATATCTCATCATACATAACCTCATCATATTTAAATATGATTTTAACCTGATTTTCCTGTGGAGCTCTTCAGCCAGCACCTGAAGAAAAAAAAAGGGGCACTGGTGCCAACTAAATGAACCAAACCAGATAACAGATACGTTTGTTCTGGGTGATATTTTTTCCTCTCATTGTATTGTTGACCAATCAGGTTGTAAATTGGATGGCAAGTGAGAAAAACAAACATGAAAAATGAATCTTGTTAGTGAGGCTTCTGTAAATAAAAGCGATGTGACAAAAAAAAAAAAAAAAAAAAAGAACAGAGAAGAAGTGGCCAAGTGGAGCAGTGAGGGGAAAGGGCACGAAAAAGAAAAGCCCTCCAAGAGGTTGCTGCAAAGTGCAGAAAAGAAACTGATATTTTTAAAGCAACTTCAAGCACTGGTCATTCTGATCTGCAAACACATAGCTAGCATTATCTACTTAGGCTGTATTAATGCCAATACCATCAGAGCTAGACTGGGACAAAAATTTAGTAACCCTTATACACCTTATCATTCTTGCAAACTCTTCCATCCAATCATGAGACAGCAGCTCAATAAAACAAAATCATGTAGGCATGAGTCAAGAGCTTCAATTAATGTTCATATCAGACATCAGAATGGAGAAAAATGTGATCTCAGTGACTTTAACCATGGAATGGTTTTTGGTGTCTCAGTGGTGTGGTTTGAGTATTTCAGAAACTGCTGATCTCCTGGGATGTTCACACACAACAGTCTCTAGAGTTTAAACAGAATGGTGTGAAAAAAACATCCTGTGAGCGATGTAGGAGGAACTGGCTTGCTGATCAGACAGGTCAGAAGAGGTCAAGTGGCCAGTTTCTGAAATACTCAAACCATCCACAACCATGTCACAGTCAAAGTCACTGAGATCGCCCTTTTTGTCCCATTCTGATGTTTGATGTGAGGATTAACTGAAGCTCTTGACTTTGAGACATTGAGCTGCTGCCTCGTGATTGGCAGATTAGACATTTGCAATAAAGAGCAGATTTACAGCATTTAAAGAACACGTGAAAAGGTTTTTTCAACGTCTCTCATGGTGTTTAATCAGAATCGGAATCAGAATCACTTTATTAGCCAGGTACACTTCCATGTACTAGGACTTTGGCAGAATTGGTGTGTACATACAGTCCGTGAGCCCCTGAAAATGGAGGTACTTTGTTGAAAATGGCTGTAATTTCTAAATGGTAAATGCCATATTGGAGCCCCTTAAAATAAAGCTGAAAGTCTACACTTCAATCACATCTTGATTGTTTTATTTCAAATCCACTGTGGTGTCATGTGGTGGCAAAATCACAAAAAATCTGTCATTGTCCAAATACTTCCGGACCTGACTGTAGACGGACAACAGACACACATAACAGTTCAGGTAACACAAGACTGTGCAAACACAAACAAAGCAAACACTGCAACAATTCCAACAACTGTTCAAGTACAACATACTATACAGATTACACATTAAACACCAGGCAATTCTAAGGTAGGAACAGAAGGTGCAAAGACAGTCGCAGTTTACTGTAGAAATATTTATGTAGAAATGCGCATGGTGCAGATATCTAGGTGTAACAGAATGGACAAGTTCAGAGGTTATTAATGACAGATACTGCCTGTGGGAAGAAACTTTTTCAATAAGGTGATCTTAGTTTTACCTGCTCTGAAGTGTTTTCCAGAGCATAATTGCTCAAATAGGTTATGGCGAGGATGTGAAATGATATTTCTGCAATGATATTCTCCAAACGTTTCCATAATCTGGACTCATACAGTTCACTAGTGGACAGCAGGCTACACCGGATTATCTTTTCTCAAGAGCGGATGAGTGGGTGCTACAGTGTTCCTTTGGGCTGAGCAGAAACAGCACCACACAAGACAATTATGTAGGATGTTAAGCTGGAGTCAGTGATAGCTGTGTAGAACTGGACCAGTACTGCTTAGAGGAGGTTGAATTTCTTCAGCAGAAGAAATTTGCTGCTTTTACTGAGCCCTTTTTGTGATACAGATGACGTGTCCGTTCCACATGAAAAGTTGTTGAAATTCACAAAATTCGTGGTTGAGTTGCTCCACAGGTTCTTACAAGTGTAGCTGTTGGTGTATAGAGAGAAAAGTAGGTAGAGATAAGCTTATATGGAATGATAAAGTTTTTAGTTTCATTGTCAACTTTCAGCCAGGAGTCTGTTGAGCTCTGTTTGTGGTCAATATTATCACTTCCTCTTCTTTGCATGTGGCGTCCCTTATGAAAGACATCTTTCCAAAGCAACATGCCCATAACTTCACAGAGAATTTAACAGATCTCTATATTTGGATTTTAGTGTATCAGGGTGCTCAGATTTAATGGAATCATGCTATTTGCAACATTAATTTTATTTTCTTCTGATCTGTTACTGGTTGTAAATATCAGCCTCTAGTGTCCCATATTTTTTTAGAGAAATACACAATGCACCATTTGTGCAGCTGATAACAACTGATTTGATTCACATTAATATGTAGAGAATAAAAAATGCTAAACATTCTCTTGTTTGAATGAATAAATGCCTGTTTTTGTGGTTTGTTATGAATAACATCTCTCCTACCCAGCTAGCACAGCCAGTTTTGTTCTCTTAGACTCCCAGCCCCGGATGAATGTGGCATCCAACGCTTTTCTGTTAGCAGTTAGAGCTATCCTCTGTGAGCTCCATACTACTGTTGTTTAGCCAATAGTAAGTTTTTTTACTACACTCTAAAAATGCCAGTGATGCAAAGTGTACCTCTCTTCTTCATACATAAAAAGGATATAAAAAGTCTACACACTCCTGTTGAACTTTTTGTGCTGAAAAAAAAACTTTTTCAACTGACTTCACCAAGAACAGGATGTCCCTCCAAAATTTACAAGACAAAAACTTACCAGGGAGGCTGCCTAAAGACCTACGGCAACATTAAAGGAGCTCAAGGAATATCTGAGAAGTACTGATTACTCTCTGCCTATGACAACAGTCTCTCATATTCTTCACATTCTCACAAAAACATCCTTTCTCACAAAAAAACACCCAAATCAACCAAAGCTCAACCAAATCACCACAAACCATGTGGCAAAATGTGTTATGGTTTGATGAGACCAATTAAATTAATTCCATAATTCCAAAAGGTATGTTTGGCACAAAAAAGCACATCACCAAAGGAACACCATCCCCACGGTGAAGCATTGTGGTGGCAGCATCATGCTGGCAGCATCATGCTTTAGGGCTGCTTTTCTTCAGCCAGAACTGGGGCTTTTATCAAAGTGTTGGGAATCACGAATAATTTGTTTTCTTCATCAGGTTCATTTACTTCAGCTACACATCCACTTTGTTCAGGTAAGAAATGCACAGTCACACCCACCCATGCATTCATTGTTCTAGGAAATCAGCTGTTTCCAAGTCAGTATTTCCTAATTATACTCTAAAAGTGTTTTCCTAATTCTACTTGGGAAATATCCTCTCCCTGTGCTGGTAGGTGGTTTGGCTTTGCTAAATTGCCCCTAGGTGCGAATGAGTATATGAATATATATGCATTATGCCCTGTGGCACTGGATAAGACAATTAATGAAGGTGTATGAATGAATGTCTAATAACTGTGTGATGAAACAACTGTGATGTTCTGTGTTTTCAGTGATGTGTTGGAGTGCAGAGTGAATTTGTGAGTACAAAACACATATAGCACGCATACCTTTACAGTTATACGTCTACACAGTGCAGCCACTTGAGGGTATTATTTTTCTTGTAGTGTTTGAGGTGGCTGGATGTAACAGCATCTCCTTGTGGTTGTCGTGTTTTTTTGACCATTTAACCGGTTTGTTACAGTTTTTCACACAAGAATTGGTAACAAGTTTTGATCTACTCAAAACAGCTCAAATTCAAA
>CM074942.1:16145230-16167870 GCA_037576815.1 Pangasius larnaudii
ATTAATTTGACCAATGAGAGGAGATCTCTTCATTAATTTGACCAATGAGAGGAGATCTCTTCATTAATGTGGCCAATGAGGGGAGATCTCTTCATTAATGTGGCCAATTAGAGGAGAGCTCTTTATTTATATTGGCCAATGAGAGGAGATCTCTTCATTAATTTGACCAATGAGAGGAGATCTCTTCATTAATGTGGCCAATGAGAGGAGATCTCTTCATTAATTTGACCAATGAGAGGAGAGCTCTTCATTAATGTGGCCAATGAGAGGAGATCTCTTTATTTATATTGACAAATGAGAGGAGATCTCCTGGACTTATTATAGAGATTATGCCAAATAGAGCAGTTTGGACCAATGAGAAGACGGATCACCCATAAGAAAGAAGCTGTTTAAGCAACAAACCAATCAGAGCAAAGCTCCTCATACAAGGGTTAATTACAGGAGAGCTTTTGCACCGAGTGATCTTCTGGTTTTATCTGTTTATGAAAAAAAAATCTGAGTTTATAGTCGAAACTAAAGAAGAAAATATTTTTCCCCAGCAGGATACTGAGCGTGTCCGGTTCCATGACTGTTTTCTTTTAATTTTTTTAAGAGACGATGCCAAAACTCTGCCTTCCTGCTTTTTGTTCTTATATTTTTTATGCAGATTTTGACTTATGATCGTCGTCTTTTCTCCTTTTTTTTAAATTTTTTTTTTACATAAATCGTAAAACAGAAGTACACTTTAATTTTTTTTCCCCCTTCTGAGAAATCTTTGAGGGACACAAACTTTTGCAATCAACTGTAAAAGACTGTAAAAGACTGTAATCTTTGAGGAACGAGCCCAACGGGTCTGATGGGGGGGCGGAACCGACGTCGTTAGAGGGTGAAATTATATGGCTCGGAGAACCAGAGGCTCTCTCGCTGCGGCTTGTTCTCAGAACGTCGGAGCGCTGACGTTCCAGGACACGGCTGCAAGCGACTGAAATCAACAACGCAACCATGATGTAGTCGAGGTAACATGGAAAGAGTTGTTGAAAGAGTAAGAGCTGAGAGACAGCAGGGTGCTATCTGGAATTAAATTATAATACTATATAATACATCACACCACGGCGCTGTAGAATTCTCTCATCTGATTGGTCAGAAGAGCGAGAACTAATAACTCTAATAACTATAGCTTTAATATGTAGTGTGATACTTGTTATAGGCCCTAATTAAATAATTAATTAATTAACTGATAAACAGCCATGTAAGAATGACACACTATTATTTTTTATATTTCATTTAATATTTATTTAAACAAAATTCTATATTTTTTTATAAACATAAATAATATTCTGTATTTACGTTTTTATATATATATATATATATATATATATATATATATATATATATATATATATACGCTGTACCCTAACTCCATCTGCAACCTTTTCTCATTAATCTTTCATGTCTTTTACTTTTACTCATTTATTTACTGTTTTTATTTACATCATTTTTGTTTTGCTATATTTTTTATTTAGTCTGACTGCCCCTGTTTTATTCATCGCCTTATATCGATATTATATTTCTTTTTATCACTTAATAATTATTGTATTTTTAATAAATGTATTTCTGTTTACTGCTTGTAAAGCGTTTTAAGCTGCGTTTAATGTAATTAAAGTGCTATATAAAGTTTTCTATCATTCTAATAATAATGCTAATAATTATAATACTAATATTGTTATTCTTATTGTTGTTACAAATGGAAAGAATGTAAAACAATACAAATGAGTGATAAAAAGAGAAATAATAATAATAATAATAATAATAATAATAATGATAATGGTGATAAAAAGTATTATTGTTGTTGTTCTTAACTCTTATAATAAGAGAATTTCACTTAAGGAAATCGATTCCTCCTGGGTGATGAGTTGTGCGCATGCTCAGTGCAATGCACCTGCTCAACAGTAGTGCGCGTCCCCGACGGCCCGAGCGCGCCACCGTGAAAAATCTGTGTGCGCGCTCTTTATGGCAAGTCTCAAAAGAAAAGGGGGAGCAGAAGCACGTGAACGCGCCGTAGTTGTCAGGGACGGACCGGGTGCAGCTGGGAAAAAAACACACACACACACACACACACACGCTTACGCGCGCGCACACACGCTCTCTCTCTCTCTCTCTCTCTCTCTCTCTCGCGCGCGCACGCGCGCATGAGCATATACGGCGAAACGATACGACAGCTTACCGACGGGGGAAACAAGGCAGCAGCCTTCGTCATGACGGTGACACCGCCCGCGCGCCGATAAAAAAAAAAAAAAAAAAAAATACCGTGAAGCATGGCGCGCGACTCGGGCACCTTTTGTTCGTTTCCCGGAAACCCTGGAGCGCGAGGGGAATAAAAAATGGAGCGGTAGGGGGCCAAGACGAGGCGCGATTAACGCGCGCGTCCACCTGCTGCTACACACACACACACAAACACACACACCGGGGGGAAACGGTCAGGGCTTGCTCGCGCACACGCAAGAGAGAGAGAGAGAGAGAGAGAGAGAGAGAGAGAGATCCCGTGGAGAAGAGATAAACATGCTAACAAGCTAAGCGCAGAGACACAAGAAGAAGAAGAAGAAGGACGGAGCGAAACCCAAGACGGGAAGGTGAGTGTGTTTGTGTGTGTGTGTGCATGTGCGTGTGTGCATGTGCGTGCGTGTGTGTGTGTGTGTGTGTGTGTGTGTGTGTGCGCGCGTGCGATGCGGCGGTGAACGGTTTTCAGCTGGGCCACTGTGGCGCGCGCGTCAAAGAGCTGCAATGGGGGGAAAAAGAGGGGGAAGGGGGGAAGAAGGGGGGGGGGGTTGGGGGATGAGGAGGGGGGGGGGGGGTTGTGTCACCTGTCATCTTGATGAATCTATAATGCACAGGTGTGTGTGTGTGTGCGTGTGTGCGTATGTGTGCGTGCGCGTGTGTGCCGAAATGGTAAAGAAAAACAGCCGCGCGCGTATTCATGAATACGCATTGGCAAATACGATGCGCATACACTCATACGCATGCACACACACACACACACACACACACGCTTGTAAAGGGCTGGAGGCTGTATAGACGCACCCCTATAAGCACGCGCAGAATAACGAGCATCACGTGCCGTGTCAACTGTTTTAAATATGTAACGTTTAAGCGTGTGTGTGTGTGTATGTGTGTGTGTGTGTGTGTGTGTGTGATGCATTACTGGCCGAACCTTTGCGGCATGCTGAAATGAGGAGGAAGCACGTTAGCACTTCAGCTAGCTGTATCAGCACGCGCGCGCGATCAGTGCGTCAGGAAGAAAAAAACCGTTAGAATCAAAAGGCGCGTCGACGTCATCAATGTTTTCCCTTTGGACTAGCGTTTAGCTTATTAGCTTCCACCTAGCCACATAAACAAGGCTGTAAAACCAGTGTAAACATGACACTGCGCACACCCATGAGCCCGCTGCCCGGTTAAACAAGTTCACACCCTCATAATTTGTGTTTTTAATCACACACCTGATGATGTGTGTAGCCCAAACTCTAACAGAGAACACCCAAACGTCGCTAGCATGCGTGTGTACGCTCTGACTGAAAATCAAGCTAAACACGGTTTGTTGTTTATTTGTTATAGCAGCGTGACAAAAGCCCAAAGTCTTCCATCGCAGATTGCTAGCGCTTCACAGACCTTTCTTTTTTACGATTAGCTGCGACAGAAACTCGCGTTTTTTTCCTGACAGACGCTTTATAATACAGTTACGCTAATCGATACGCTACGACGTGATTCCGCTGTGTTTACGAAAACACTCTCGCCGTTCCGTTTGTTCTTGATTTGTGAAAACGTGCGGTTAACTATGACAATATTTGTTTACATTCATGATGTTTTTTTTGCATCGATTTATCGCCAGAAACGCCTCAGGGACTTTGTCGATGTCCTGAAACAGAAATCAAAACTAACGATTTTTTTTACCTCAGTAGTTTGTGTCATTTCATACATAGCTGATCATTATCAGCTTTATTATTTCCATCAACATGCAGTGATGTTTTGCCAAATATCTTTGTTTTTTTTTTGTCTTGAAACTTTCCAAAATAGCAAATCAGCTAGCAGGACAAAACAGTTTTGGGATACAGACTCATCACGAAAGAGGACATCGCAACTTATTGCCTATTCACTTGCTAACTTGCTAATCAGTTCATTAGATCCTCTGAGAGAGAGCACTGTGACCTACACTGTATTTTATTGGGTGTTTGTTTGTAAATGAACTTGCTGCGTTTAAACGGATCCCGTGCGTTGGAGTGTTTGGAACATTTTTAAAATAGCTACGTGATGTTGGCTGGAATGTGTTTATTACTGTTTGTCATCTTCGCGTTGTCTCCTCACAGCTGCAGAGTCTCCGGTTCGATCCTGCGTTCAGGTCACTGTCCTGTATGGAGTTTCTCTGCGTGTTCTCCTCGTGGGTTCCCTCTGGGTTCTTCGGTTTCCTCCTTCGTCCTAAAAGTATGCTGCTAGGTGAATTGGCGAATCTAAATTGCCCCTAGTGTTTGACTCTGTGTGTGTGTGTGTGTGTGTGTGTGTGTGTGTGTGTGTGTGGTGCCTAGTGAGTATATTCCAGAGTGTATTCCCACCTCACTCCCAGTGTTCCCGGTATAATCTCAGGATCCACCAGGACCCTGATGAATGAATGAATGAATGAACGAATGAATGAACTTTAGTAGGGAACTTTTTTTTTCATTTTGGTTCAGACTCATTCAAACTTCTCCTCAGGACAGAACAGATTATGATTGTTTTTTTTTTTTTCGCGACAACTGATAAAGGCAAGAGGCAGGAATTTCGCCGTATTGAAAATCTAAACAATACACAATAAGGGGAAAAAAATTTAGAACAGCTCCAAGCAAATGAATGCCTGAAATCTGTTACAGACATACAGCCCGTTTTAATTAATTAGCCAGTTACCTATTTAATGTAATGCTAGCACCCAAGCAGACAAGGAGCATACATCAGGTTGCTAACTTGCTGCTTTCCGTAATGAAAGGTTGAACATTTCACAAAAAAAAATCTGTTTAAAAATCCACAAATTTGACTAGCAGCAAATTTTCAGACCAAAAAAATTACTGTCGCACGTAACCAATCATAATCGCTTTTCCTGTAAGAAGAGGAGTCGTATATTTCTTTCTGTAATTGTAGAAAGCTGTGAAATGAGTAAGAGATATTATTTGGAGTTGAAGCGCTGTGGACTGGTGGACTGTGGAGTGAAAGCGACTCAGTGAAGAGAGCGAGCGTTTTAACTTAAAGGTGTGTTAGTAGGACAGTGGGACTTTGGGGATTCTGGGATAGCCCTGAACATAAAGGAACAATTCAGCAAAAAAAAAAAAAGAAAGAAAGAAAAAAAAAGAAAAAAGCTAAACGTCCACAGTTTTAGCCAAAACACAGTCAGAAGTTTGCTTTTTTTTTTTTTTTTTAGTGACTACAGATTCTGCTATGAAAAGAAGAAGTGTCTTGGTTGTCCAATATGACCATATTCAGTTTTGGTTATGTTTATAGATGACAGGAAGTCCTTCTCTTCCCTACACCACGTCAGTAAGTCTGAGAGACGCAGAGATTTACCCAAAAGATTTTGAGTGAGACCAATTTGCATTCCATGTCAGTGGAATTGTAACTGAACAAGTGAAGTGAGCTGGAGATTTCCATGACGCTTTCAAAGTGAGGAATTAAAATTGTGCACAAGCTTCAAGCTCAGTCTCACCACAACGCTGTTGAATTCTCAATTCTGATTGGTCATCAGGTGTTGATTAATTTTCTCTGACAGTTATTTATATATACAGTTACATTCACAGGGACGGGACGTGTACAGCGGTGAAGTTTTCTGTGAGGAGACGTTTATTTATTTATTATTATTATTTACTATTATATGGAAGGAGTCTCCAGTGTCAGTGCTTTGTAACAGTCAGAGTTAAAGCTGTAACTTTTAAGTTTTCTGACATCTTCAGGACAGAGGAGTTTGCGCTTCTTTGCGGTTTCTTGATAACATGACAGTTTGCATTTTTGTGGTCTTATTAACTTCAAGAAAGAGACAAAAAAAAAGAGAGGCTGGTGAGGGAACGTTTAAACTGCTGCTGCCACAACAATAAATGGATAAAAATTATGACGTCTTTCTTTAATTAATAAAAATTGTAATCATGGCAAATTGTTGTGGAAGAAGAGGAATAAAACAATGTGCCGTTATAGGAAAGTAATCAACCTTTTCATCACACTGCCCCGTCTCTGATTATTTTACTATAACAGCACCACACACAGGGGTTTATTCCTCATGTATTGTTGATGCATGTGTCTGTTGAAAGTATGCATTTGGCTTTTGCTGGGCTTTAATCCTGTATGTGAGATGGACGAGTGCAGAAAGATGATTTGCTGTATAACCGGATGGATGGACAGAAGGATGGATGGATGGATGGATGGATATGTGAACGAGTGGATGAACTGACAACTCTAGTGTAAACAGACTGAGATGGACCTATTGATCTATGATCTGATTACAATCCAACTCACAGTCATCTGTTTTTTCCTCCTCTTTCTCTCACACACACACACACACACACACACACACACACACACACAGTGTAGTGCTGTGTTGCGGTGTGTGCTGCTGTCACAGTGCGGCTCATCTTAATTGTGAGAAATGCAGTAGGTGGGCAGATGCAGCGACATTTACACAAAGGTAGAGAACATCTCACTCTCTCCTCACTGACTCTCTTGCGCTATCCCATAATCCCACTGTCTGGCTCTCTCGGCTAGGTGTTAAGGCTGGATAAATATTAATTTCGTTTTTTAATAACAGCTCTTTGCAGACGGTTCCCTCTTCCACCTGCCTTGGTTTATTCTGATCTCAGATCAGTGCAGTGTAGCCGGGAATGATGTGATGCGTATCTCCATACGTGATCAACAGTTTCATGTCTGAAAAATGTTTGTGTGTCAGGTTGCTTTAATGGGGAAAAATGGGCTCTGACAGGTACATAGGCCACGCCTCCTTTAAATTAACTGACATGTACATAGGCCACGCCTCCTTCACTGGGACTGGCAAGTACATAGGCCACGCCTCCTTCACTGGGACTGGCAAGTACATAGGCCACGCCTCCTTCACTGGGACTGGCATGTCCACAGGCCACGCCTCCTTCACTGGGACAGGCAAGTTCATAGGTCATGCCTCTTTATTAGGACTGAAATGCACATAGGCCACACTTCTTTCATTAAGACTAAGGCTTCAAATCTCTCTCTTATTTTGAATTAAAATGGAGTTGTTTTCACAATACTGAACCACAGTGACATTGTTTCACTTCGATGCAGGTCATATTTGCATCTTATTAATTTATTTCTGGATTTAAATAGATCTTTAAAGACAACCTGAAATCAAAACAGACACATTTTCTTTGTTAGCTCGTGTCCTTGGTTAGATGATTCATCTGCTCTAATCACTTAAAGGACATGTTGATCACATATCGAGATGTGCATCACAGCATCTCCGATGAAGAAATACACATCTGTAAGTATATTGGCCAAACACAAACATTATGTGTTGTTACAAATTTATGAACTAAAAACATTTTTCAATTTCTTAAAAAAATTATAATTTGTAATGAGACTATAAATAAACGGAGTAGTCATTAGCAGTACTGTAGCATCCGTGGTTGGGAAAAACAAAGCCTCTGCATCTTTAAATTATATTCAGTAATGTATAAAACAATATTAATACAAAATGGAATTAAACACATGAATGTCAGATGATGACCAATGTTTCTGTAAACCAATATTTTTCCCCCATGTTATTGTTTTGGTCTTGGACATTGAGATAATACTAGGTATTGGTACCAAAGTCTAAATTTTGGTTTAGATTTGTTATGATTTTTTAAAATTTAGATGTTTTAAGAAGTTCTAGTCACAGTGACAGTAAGTTCTTGGTTTTTATTTCAGTAAAACTGCATGGACTGACATCTATTTTGAACCTCTACGACAGCAGGTGATCTCCAGATCCCACACATGCACAAACATGCACTTAATTTCCACACCATTTTAAACAAACTCTTCCCTTCCACCCGTCTGCTGCATCATAGTGCAGGACACGCAGAGGACAGAGTGATGTAATATAGCACAACTCTCAGTAACACTGCGTGTGAGAGAAAGAGGGAGGGAGGAAAACAGATTAATGTGGGTACACAGAGAAAATGAAAGTAAAGAGAGGTGGGAGTTGTGTGGATTCCTCTGATAAGGCGGCTTCTTGTATTAGTGCTTAAATAGGTTTGTTTTGCAAGGAGAGCAAATATGTTGTGGCGTTTCTCACTCTGTGTGTGTGTGTGATTGTCTCCACAGATCAGACAGTAAGAATGACGTTTGTGCAGTGCAGACTTTCTCCAGATTGATGGATGTCCTACAGGAGTCGCGATTCGCAGGGCCTGAGCGCTGCCCCAGTCCTCCTAACGCCACAGACAATGGTACTAGACAAACACACAGAGCTACTGCCTAGAAACAATTGAATCACTCGCAAAAAAAATCATCATTATTATTATTATTTCCCTCTTTTCCACATTGCCCCTCTTTAAAGATGCTGTTTGTAACATTTCTAGACCTGTAATCATCATATAATTTCAAAGGTAACTTCATTACCATGCAACATTTCTTCATTTCAGGATTCTGTTCCTAACATTCCTGCCCCACCTATTTTCCATAATAAGAACCGTCCAAGTCTTACAACATACAAAGGACTGGGGTCCGCTTTTGGGGGGAATGTTTCCTTTCCTTTGAAATTCGCCTCCCAGACAACAGACAGTGTTAAAATTATCTCAGTATTATCCACATAAAGGGTCTAGTTTCCGAACAACTTGTGACGTAATGTTGAGATTGAGTTATTTTTTAACATTTTACCTACATAATTTTATCTAGTTTCCACCATCACTGTGCTTTTACATTTTTCACATAAAAAAAGTGAATGGCTATGTACTAGTTTAGTCATTAGCTAGCTTATACTTGGCATCCATGTCTCTTAAACGACAAGCATATTGTGTGCTTGCCTCCATTTTCAACCGACACATACCTTGAGAAGTGAGTTAACTCCAACCTGAAGTGACATTGCCTCTTCATTCATCTCAAACGCTCCACCCACAAGCTTCAGAATATTGAGGGTTGCAATTTGATTGGCTCGCCACACTTCCGTGTGTATGTGCTTCCATGCAACTGTTTCTGATGGGAAAGCAAATTTCGAAAAACTGTAACAAGAATGTATTTTACAGAGCAAGGTATAGTCGCTGCATTAAAAGGTTTTGTTTTTGCTATTGAAAAATTCTGTGGTTGGTCATTTGCAACGTCAGTCAAATGGCCCATTTCTGTGAAGGCAGCCAGACCTTGGCCGTATTTATCGAGGAAAGTTACCAAGCTTTTTAGCGACGGCTCAAAAGCTGCCATCCAAGTATAGATCTTCCTTCTTCCTCCATTTACCATGATGAGTAGGGACTTAAATTTTCACTCTGGAGTGTCTGCAATTAGGACTATTTACTCCTACTCCAGCAGAGCCTGACATCACGCTGAAATTTCCACTTTATTACCACACGTTAGATTCTGTTATTTCCTTATTTAATAACCCAGTCATGTAATATTCTCTGTAATGCTCTCAGATGAATTAGCATCTAGACTAGCAGAGAGAGCATGAGGACTGTTGCATAAGGAAGTCTGTGTTAGAAGCATCAGATTCCATTAAAACTGCATTCAGATTATAATTACTTAAATGATTTAGTATCCAAATGCATTTAAATATTACTTAGCCTATAATGTTACCCTGCCACATAAGCAGTACTGCTACACTGTGCGCTCAAATCGCATAATAGCACTGAAGGAGAAAATGATCATTTTCTTAAGCAATCACAAGCAGACATTCTATTAATTACCTTTAAATCTAGCTTTTGGATATGTTATTTTTTTGGTGTGCAAGGACCACAAGACAAACCTGATATCATATCCTAATTAATCTGACATAAGCTTTTCTTTATTTCTTTTTTAGACTCGCATGATCATCTCTCTGACAAGTCGCATGTTCTGACGCACTGTGACTCCACCGACCCTCCTCTTCTATCCCCACCCGCTCTGGATTCCTCCAGTCAGACATCTGAAGTTCCCTTCAGTGTGACAGACCTGCATGATGACTCTGTCTCCAAAGCCACCTCTCTCTCCTCCCTTTCTTCATTCTCTTCTCTCTCCTCCCTCTCGTCCCTCTCTTGCTCCAAGCCCGTGAGTCCCTGGTCCGTGCCTCAGAGCTGTGACAGGCCATCCCTTTCCAGCATGGATTCTGGAGGAGGAGACTGCATAAGTTGTCTACTTCCTAAGAGCCAATCGTGTGAGTCCGTTCTTGGGTTAACCTCCGATTTCCAGTCCTGTCCTTCCTCCAACATCAGCATGCAATGCCTCAGCTCTGCCACCACTACTGGCCGCTATGGTGACCAAGTGATATCTGATCAGTTGCTCAGTGGCCCCACACATCCAGCTGGAGTTCATGAAAATGCAGAAGAAGGCAAGTCAATGCGAGAGAGCGAATCAGATGATGATCCGACCTCTAGGAGTATATACGAGAGTTTGGGGGAGGAGGCTCAAGACTGGAGCTGCCTGGAGTCCCTGATCAGCGAGAGCCGAATGGAACTGTTAGACTTGTGCTCTCGCAGCGAGCTTGCGGTCAATCTGTTTTGCGAGGAAGACGTGGAAAACTACATGTTCCAGGATGAGGAGTCAACTCTGGGTACTGACGTCTGTTCGCTCAAAATTCGCTACGAGTCCTACCCGGATGTGACCCAAGAACGGACTGAGGTCACCCTGCAAGATGAATCCCAACTAGGCTTTTTTCCCACTCTACCTTGTAGCAGAACGGAAAGTTTGCAAGACAAGACGGACCAATCAAGCGAGGACAAGGTAGAGGCTCCAACAACCCCCAGCAGCAATTTTCTTTTTGACCTCAGTAACTCACCGGAGGATTCTGGCGAGTTCAGTGATGACAGCTACTGCACAGGCTCATCCCCTGACACCTGGCAAGCTCAACAACCCCATGGGCAACTGTCCAGGGAGAATTCTAGTTCCTCCAGCCAGCTCAGCTACCGCCTTCGTGCCAAGAGGAAGGTTGCTTTTCGAGAAGACTACCTATATGATGTTGACTCCATAGCGAGTGAGAGGAATGCAGAAAAGCGCAAGAAGCTGTCAGTCGGACCTAAGAAAGAGTGGGACGATGACTGGTGCCCAAAGAAGCGGCGCCGGTCATGTCGAAAGGAGCCGCCGGTCATCATTAAATACATCATCATCAACCGCTTTAAAGGTGAGAAGCACATGCAGGTGAAGTTGAGTAAAGTGGAACCTTCAGTCTCAACGGTGAATCTAAATCCAGATAACTTACTGCACTATGAAAAATTGGCACCTCTGAAGGCGTACTGGCAGAAGAAGGAAAAGGAACAGCAGGAGCAGAACTCAATAGCAGCTGCAGACAAAACCAAACGCCTCAATGGCTGCAAAAGGCCACCGAGCACTACCCCTAAACGCAAACAAAGGAGCGCAAGACTCAGGATTCAACGGGTCCCTGCTGTAGAGACTGCAATCCCCAGCCAAACTGCTGCTGCATTGTGTAACAATCAACAAGAAATGGCTGACTCAGTAAAAAGCACAGAAGACCTACAACGGGCCACAACACATGATGCCTTGGACAAAGTAGAGACAGGAAAAACTACACACCAAGCCAGGGCTAAGAGCAGAACTCAAGAGAGAGAGGAGAGGAGAAAACTAGATAAAACAGTGAAGATAAAGAAATTCAAAAGTGAAGCCAGACTGAGGGCTAAAAAAGCACAGAAAGAGGAAAACCCCACTGCCTCTGAACTTACAGAGTTAAGTTCTTGTTTACCTGAAAACCTTAGTGACTCTTTGGAAAGTAATCTTCTCACAAATGAGACCTCGGTTGAAAAATGCACTTTGACTCCCACTGCCCCTGGGACTAATGAAAATGTGGACCTCCTGCCTGGTGGATATCTACAGACTCTTCTGGAAGCTTCTGAATCTTCCAGCAGTGCCAATGTCACATTTTTTTCTACTGACCAGCAGCAGACAGGGTTGCTACCAGTTGCAGCCCCTCTGCAACCAGTTCAAACTTGTGTTCTGTCCCCTCCCTCAGAATCTGAGCTCCCACACTCACCCCAGCCTCTCAATCATATCCCAGACCACACATCGTTCCCTGAGACCGACCACCCTGAACAAAGCTACCCTGTCAACTGGCCTTCCCAACCCACCGTTGAGCAGCTTTCATTCTCTCCCGACATCCCAACTCAGTCCCCAGTCATGCCGTCAGGCTTTCCCAGGCCAATGCCTGTACTAGCAGGGGATGGCACAACAGTGACAGGGTATAGCCAGGTACCACTGGGTACCTGCAGGATGGCATTCGAAGAACCACTCTTGCCAGAACCCCAATCGGATACTGATTATGGGCGTAGTCCGGTGGGATCACGAGTTGAAAACGGCATGGGCCGACTCGTCAGCTTTAACTCTCTGGGATCTCTTTCTGCAGCTTCAAGCAACTATAGTTCTCTTAGCCTGAGAGAAGGTGAAAGAGAAAGAGAAGAGGAGATGAGCGAGATCAGTGATGGTTTCCTCTCACATTGCAGCCCTCAACTAGTTCTGCAGCAGAGCCTTGAGGAGATCACTCCACTTCGAGAGTCCACTGACTTGCTTGATATATCCAACTTCACCCCTGACAAGTTCCGGCATTCCTCCTTGTCTGAAATGTCCCCACCTGACACACCTAGCCCCTCACCACAGCTGCTGGGGAACTGTGGCAAAGGGGGAGGGTTTCTGGAAGCAGCAGGGGCTAATGTGAGGTGGAGCTGCAGCACTGTCCCACAAGTCGAGCAAGATGCATCACAAAACGCACACCTCTTACAAACCTTCACTGAGGAGGATGATGAAGAAGGGCTTCAAGGTCTTAAAAGGTCTAAAAAGAAGGGAGGAAAGAATGGACAAAGCACCAAAAAGACCAAAACTCCCAAGGCGGCTAAAGGTGAGAGGGTTAAGCTCCCAAAACAGGGTTCACATTCTGCTAAGAAAATCAAGGCATTATTAGAGGGGAAAGCAGCTAAAGGTGAGAGGAAATTAGACAGCGGTGCTCCTTCTCCAACCCCCTCCCTGAACATGATAGGGGCTCAGGGGGACTGGCCGATTGCTGGAGCTCTATCAGATGATGATCAGGGTGAGTTCCAAGAGCCGTCGAACATCCTGTCCAATATAGTCTCCGGGATGGCAGAGGTGCAACGCTTCATGCGGGCCTCAGTAGAACCACTTTGGGGGCCTTGCCTGTCACCAGGGCAGCATGCTCTCCAAAGCCAAACACTGAAAATACTTGGTAGCAGTGCTGACCTTAAGAAACGGGGCAGTGCATCAGGGGCAAGTAAGGGGAAGAAAGGGACAGGGCGTGATGGTAAGACCTCATCAAAACTTCTTGCACCTGGCTTCTTCCCTCCTATCGGATTGGATTGCCTCCCGCTTCCTCACCGGCCTGCTCACAAAAAGATGTACCGCCACAAAAGCACCACAAAGTTTGCCCGTGATGAACTTTTAGCGGGTAAAAGGGACATCAAAGGAGTTGCACTGGCAGCTTTGGTAGAGAAACAGAGGTAATATTTTCTCTTTGCAAAGTACCCATGTCAATCCTTGTTTCCTGTCAAATCCTTCTGAGCCGCCACCACCACACACATTTCAGAGCTGCATGGCACTGACTTTACCCACAGTCCTTTGTCTGCCCCACAGGAAAGTGGGTACACCCTGCATGACAGCCCTGCTAAGCTACCTACTGACTAAGTGGAGTCACTGTATCACAGCTGCATCTATCTGCCATTTGCTGCTTTGTTGCATTTTTTTAATCAGTTTATTTTTTGATCAGTTTTTTTTTAAAGAGACAATGCCTTGAAAGCCACCTTAAAGCATACTCTGGTGTAGTATTACATTTTGAGGGGGTTTGTTTTCTTCTCTCCATCACAGGTCAAGCGCTATGAGTGTTCAATCCGTGTGCTAAGCTAACACTGTTGTTTAAAACAAGCCCATCACTTGCAAAATGGTTGCCTTCAGTTGTTCGCAGGTTAAAGGTTTTTTTTTTTTTTTTTTTTTTTTTTTGTATTCCCCTCGTTAAGAGTATTCCAGTGTTACTGTGCCAATCATTTGGAAAGATTTGGGAACTCCACGGGTAGCGCATATTTAGAAAAGGACATCATACTTTTGTATAAGACACTCGTGTCTTAATGTAATAGTTGTCTTTAGTATTATGTTTATTTATGGTTCGAGTATTGAGGGTTTGGTCACCGGTGCCATAGGCTGACCCGAGTCCTCTCTGCCAGTATCGAAATGCTGTTGTACAGGAACATATGCACTATTTACAAAATAAGATTATATCAAACATGTTTAAAATTAACGTGCCAAAATATGAACAATTAAGTGTACAGAACATTTTTATCTACATAATAAATATTTGCTGTTTTTTAATGTGGTGGTGGTTGTGGGAATGTATGTGTGCGGTCTCGGGGTGGGTTGGAGAATAATTTCGGATTTTACTGTTGTTACATATGCAGACATCGGTTTGTGGAGTCTTCTGTACAATCGGGGAGGACGATATCACTGTTTAATTTTTCACTGTTTTGTTCGATATTACATGCTTAGTGAGTCGCAAAAAGAAAGAAAGCCACTGAGCAGAGGAGTGAACGAAGAGGAAGAGTTGTAACATTGTAACTACGCATGTGCCAAATATAAATTACTTAACATTTTATCACAATTTATGATATCATGATATTTAAAAGACATGATTTCGTGTTTATTTGTACGTGTTTTATTTTGGGATTTAAGCCAACAGAATTATGCTAGTTAGTAGGGATGATATAATTATCATATCTTGATACCTGAAGACGTTTTCATGATACACGATATGAATCGCCAGCACAGTGCCAATAAAACAGTAGTGCCAAATTTAAAAAAAAACAAAAACTCATAGTATTTTAATACAATTTTTTTTAACAGTTTTAACAATTAACAAATAGCCACAAATATACATCTTGATATTCAGCAAGCTACTGGATACCGTTAATAACAATGAAATCTTATAAAATTACTTTATGACTTATTAATTTAATTTATGATCGTGATTATATCACTCAGCACTACTAGCTAGCAAGTTACATATGCCACCTGCTGGTAGGTGTTACATTAGCTAGCTAAATATAAGCTACGAATCATTAGCTAGCTAATTGTAAGAAATGAAACGTGTAGCTAACTTGCGTTTGTAGAGTTTTGTGGTCTCCAGATTTGCTTTACTCTGGACCCAAAAAGGAATTTTTGCAGATTTCAAAGCAAAAATGCTGCATGGCATAGTACTAAAGAGTACTTTTACCGAATATTAGCACATGCCTAGTTATACATGATCTACTGAGTGACATTGTGTCATCCTCCTGCTACGAAAAGGGTTCGGTAACAAAATATGTACAGAGGGAACTGGACTGTCAGTAACTTACCGTAAATCAGTGTAGATCATGAAAGGGTGACTTTTCCCGTAACGGATCTCATGATTCCTCTTCATAAAGTTTGCATTCCCTAATAAACTCTAATAAAATGATCAGTGGGAGCTTTCACACTTCAGTTTTGCAGACAACAGGACCAAATTATTTTTTTTGAGAGTTTTTCCAGTGTTGCTAGCGATGTGCATGCATAACCATGATATTCAAGCTAAGTTGTGCATGCAGATGCCCTTATTTAGCATCTTTTTTTCGTTCGTTTTTTTTTTCCTCTTGCGATGTTTGAATGTTATTTAATGTTTACAAAAAAATAACGTGAGTACCCCAGCATTCCCGAGCATCCCTTCTTAGTCCCCCCCCCCCCTTTTTTTATTTATTTTTTGGACGAGGGAACTATACAGACTTATAAAATTCCCTTGTAAAGTAAAATGAAATGCAGCATTTGCATCGACTACAAAGTCAAAAAAACATCCACGTGCCATATTTTTACGAATGTATTACGCCTTCATGGTTTTTATTTCACATAACTAGTTTTTTTTTTTGCCTTACTTATTTATTTTTTTTTTCATCACAAAAACAGACCTGTTTGTATCATCTGGTATCTTTGCCAGGAGGATTATTAAAACTCTTGATGTAGGGGGAAAAAAATTTAACAACCTGTATATTTTTCATCGTGCCAATTTGTAACATATTTTCTAAGTGTATATTTTTCTTAGAAAGTGCTGTGAGGTCGTTTCTTGATGTGGCTTCTGTCCTTTTGCCTTTCAGGCGGTGAAAAAGGTCACTGAATTATCATGGGATTTTTTTTGTTTGTCTTAAAGCCAAAAATTGTGAAAGACAAAAAAATCCTATGGTAAAGGAGAAAAAGCTGTGGCTTTGTTGAGTTTTGTTATTGGACCAATCTTATTGTGAGAGTGTTGTGCTCTAGTAAATCAATTACTGATAAAAAAAAAAATGAAAACAGACAGCTAATTAATGACACTAATTTGTGATTTAATCTCTGTTTTATAGATTTTAATGTAAATTATTCTAGTATTTTGTTTCTGTTGTATCCGTTTCAAAGGTTTAAATATTTGTGAACCAGCCTGTATGGTGAAAAATGTAATATTGGTAACTGGAGTTTTGTAATCATGTTTATGGAATAAATATAAATTTAAAAAAATGGCTTTGGTCACTTGTTTCATGGAATGATGTCTTTTTTTTTCTACTGATGAAGTGACTTATTTTTTTTGGAAAGTTTCTCTTCTCTTGTTTAATATTCACTAAATAATTAAGGTTCAGTGTGACACCTGATTGAGTTTAAAAAGCATATTCAGATTACTTTATGGAAAATTGTGCCCTTTTAGTGGATGATGACTACTTTATTCCAGTTAATTTGCTAAGTATCTTAGCACTGGGGCTCATTTATCGATATTTAAGTAAAGTTGTGTTTAAAAGTGTTTGTCGCCCAAACAAACCAAAAATTCCTGCCGGATTTAAACGTTTCACTGATTTTCTTCGTTACTCGTGCATGTGTTAATCACCAACAATCAGCCATAAATCATCAAACGCATTCGTAGCACAGCTGGTTTGCAATTAGCTCCGCCCATAAAACTATATAAAAGGCAAAAAGTTCACTGAAAGCTGAAAACGACATATGACTAAATAGTGAAAGATCGCCTCCTTTTGTCCTAATAGAACAGCTAGTCTTATTTATCTTGATTTATGGATTTGTTTTGTGGAATCGTTGACTTTTTCTTTTCGAGTCATTAATATGAAATGACTGAATTTCACAAAATTTGAAGTTGAAATAAGTAAACGATTGAAATGTGACAGTGTTATCCATAAATAAAATCACAGCATCTCATCCACAATTATATGTCTCGAAGCCGATCAATCGAGGTTCGCATTGATACGTAGATTTCCTTATACGTAGATTTACACAAACTCGGAGGGAAACACAGGATACGGAGGTTTTTCCCAACTAACGATTTACAGAACATTTTGTTTATATCCAGCACGATAAATGAGGAACGTTATCGGCATGTATATAGAGAGCCATGTGCTGGAAACGTATCTGAAAGCAGAGTTTGATCTGAAATTTAACCCATGATCGAAAAGCAGTACCATTTTGTCAGTAATAACTTAAAACAGGTGTATGGAATTTTCCAGAGGAAACCTCAGCGCAAACCTAAAGTAGTTAAAGTGAATTAATTTAATATTTACACACAGTTTCCATTACATTCTGTAGCCCTAGTGTAAATAGGCAGCAGGATAAAGTACTAAAATTACCACAGTAGTGCTGTGAAGTACGGAAGCCATAAGAGGCCATGCGTTATTATTTTTTAGTTCTTGTTTTCTCGTGTTCACGACTTAATTCTCTCGTGATCTCCACATAACAAAAAGTTGTTTTAACTTGTGATATTGACTTAATCTTCTTGTGATCTCGACATAATTAGTTATTTTCTCACGAGAAATTCTCGTGCCTTGTGAACGGGACTGGTCTTGACTACACGTTCAGGGTCACTATACTGTCTTCGATGATAAAGTTGTAGACCTGACGGCCTCCTTCTCAAGTGCCGAACACTAATGTGGAAGTTATCAATCACAGATGAAGACGAAGACAGACACAGAGCTGTTTCAGCTTGAGCGAGTCCCTGTTCGCACAAAAAATTAACTCGTGATCGCGAGAAAACAACTTTTGTTATGTAGAAATCATGAGAAAACAAGAAAGAAAAAACAAAACAAAACATGGCCTCTTAGGGAGTTTCTGGCAAAAAAAGGTCTTTTGAAAGCAGTATACATTGTAAAGTATGTTATATTTGTAAAGTTTACACTTCTGAACAGCTTCTTTTTTTTTTCACTGTGAAAAGGAAAACCTGCTGTGATGCTGACTGGATTTCTGAATGAACTTAGCTGAACAAATAAATAGATTTGCTGCTGAAACAGTGCAGAGATTCAGAAAGTATAAGTTTTGTGTAAAAAAAAAAAACTTTACAGGAACAAATTCATTATAAAATGATCAAGTAATAGAGATAGCTAAAGCTAATGTGACCGATCTGACGTCATGCTAATGAACCGTCCTGAATTTCCTCATGAGAAACATATCTTCATATAAATGCTCTCTCTCTCTCTCTCTCTCTCTCTCAGTCTTTGTCTTTTATATTTTTGAGGTGTTAGTGATTTTCTTTCCATCCAAGTGATTCACAGCGTGGCGGCATTTTAGGATAAAACTAGTTGATGCTCCAAATTCAATTAAAGTTAACACTTTCAACGCGGATATCTGCCCTCTCCAAAATGGCGGCGCTGTTAACGCGTTTGACTTGACTCATCACGGTATGCATATTCTCGCGAGATTTGGGGGAAAGGGGTTTATTCACGTCTCCAGTGACCAAAACCGGTTGTGTGTGAGACGTTTGTTTCGCTAATCTTCTCGGTTAAGTTACTGCGAAAAAAGCAGAATGTTTGTGAAACGTGACGTTTAAATGTAAAATAATTTACATTTTTTATAAAGTGATGTGATGACAGGTTAGCGTTAATCAGCTGTGAAGTGTCAGCTAGCTAAGTTTTTTTTTTTTCATTTTATTAATCGCTAATTTAATATACTAATGAGTTTATGTCGATTAAAAAAAAAAAATATATATATATATATATTGCGTTTTGGTTTAATAAATCTATGTAGTTAGCAGCTCTGTGGTCTGAGCTCTTCTCAGGGGAAAGTAGCTGATGCTCTATAAGGCTCCAGGTGATGTCATGGGCTAATTTGCATATTTAGTGATGTCACGGTCATTTGCATAATAAAACGTGTTACATGGAGATTTTCTGAAGCACAGAAAGGGTTTAATCAGAATAGAATATAATCGATTGTAATGTCTTATAGAAAGAAGTTGTTTTTGGTCTTTCACTTTCTCTCTCTGTCTCTCTCTCTCTCTCTTTCTCTCTCTCTCTCTTTCTCTCACTGTTTCACTCTCTTTCTCTCTCTCTTTCTCTCTCACTCTTTCTCTCTCTCTCTCTCTCTCTCTCTCTCTCTCTCTCTCTCTCTCTTTATAAAGGCAGCATCAGCATCTCAGTGCCTTCTCATTAAGTGTGTGTGTTTTGTTGTTGTTGTTGTTGTTGTTGTGTTGTTGTGTGTGTTGTTGTTGTGTGTTTTGTTGTTGTTGTTGTTGTTTGAAAAAGGAGGCTGTTTGAAAGACTCGCACAGCTACGCGTGTGATAACGACCTCTGCACCGCACCCGGGAGCGTCTGCGTTAAAGAGGAGGAAGATGAAGATGAAGAAGAATACATCAGTAAGACGAGAAGCGATCTGACTTGTTCTCCACCGTTACCGTGTGTGTGCGGTCAAACCCGCGTCTGTTTATCTCAGATTTATGTTTAATTCTTCATTCTGGTCATCAGCGTCATCCATCATTTATTCCTGAAATAATTTCCAGTTGAGGTTCAGTGGGATTTCCTTATTTCTTTCCTTGTGTGTTTATCGTGAGTGACTTTATTAAATGCTGTATCTATTTTTGTTCCAATAACATGCAAATAATACTCTTCTGTTATTAGTAATAATGGCACAGATCCTAACGGGAAAGACATTTGATTCCAAGATGGCCGCCTCTTTTACAATTCCAGCCTTCGTGTTTGTAGATTACAGGGTAGATTACTATCCTGCGCCGCCACCAGCGCGTCCACACGGGCGAGAAGCCGTATTACTGCTCCGAGTGCGGGAAGAGTTTCCGATTTTCAGGAGCTCTAAAGACGCACAAGTGCACAGACGGACACGAGTCTGAGTCTATTGTACATTTCTGCGAAGAGGCGCCAACATTTACAGTTTCAGGGTTTGACTCGTGGATGAGAATTCTTTCTCTGTATAAGAATCATTATGTATAATGTGTTATAACTGTATCTGTTCTATATTTTCACGTGTAATAACGTGATTATAAACGCAGATCAGACCGAGTCTGATATTGTTCTGCTTTATTTGTGATGTGTCTGGCGTTCTTTCCGGGCCCGCTTGTGTCCGAGTGGCGCACCAGGCTGGGTTCTGTACCGTTTCAGCAGGACCGGGAGCCGCTGTGTGGGTGTCGGCGTGTGGGCAACGGGTCCAGGTCATCTCTGTGGTGAAGGATTTTAATTTCAAATGAAATGAAAGTTGCTCCAAAGGCTATTTTTGGACTGGGCTGGAGGCAAAAAAGTGTGAAGTTTAATTCCTTTCTATTTGTGATGTTTATTGCTTATCTCAGATTAGTGACGAGCAGAGAGCCGACACGCTGCCTGGCCCGGGGTGATTAGCGAGGAGCGGCCTTGTTTACTTTTACAGTTAGCGTGCAGTCTGTCCATCTACACTGGCGATGCCATCACAGAGGATTTCAACTAATGTCTGTAATTTATTGCATCAGAAACACTACACTCAGCCTCCTTCGACTACTGGATGGACATTTTAAAGAGGAAATTTGTTTAATTTGTTTAACTTGTTTAATGCCAGACACTGCAGACTAATAATCATGAATTTACTTCCAACTGTTTCACATTCTGGGGAATTTTTTCAGTCTGCGAAGTTACACAATGTCTAACATTTTGCACAGTATGTAAAGTAATTATGGAAATATAGATAATTAATGAATGAATTAAAACTTTACACGTGTGTCGAAGTTCGACATGTGTTTTAAAATCTCTCCATGTGAAATTATACATCACTGTGTACACGAGCTTTATTTCCTAAAGCACAACCTTGTCGATGACGTCATGACCGTTTCCCCCCGTGACGCTATTGGATGCTGACGTTATATTTATCTGTGATTTAATTTTTTTAAGTATATATTATTAAATATAAAATAATAAAATAATATTTTTTTTTTTAAATAAACTGAGTGAAATCAATATGTTAAAATGATTTTTTGTAATATGCAAATTAGCGCATATGTAATGAGCTGCTGATTAGCATAAAGAGTGCAGTTTGATAAACAGGTATACGTTGCCCAAAAAATGAGCTATACAAATATATTTTAAATGTGTTTATATGTTACTTATTTTATTAATAAATTATATATTTTTAAAAAGCGTTAATAATAATGTTAACTGAAGGATAAACAGCCGAGTATACAGGGAAGCCTCGCTGTTTCCATGGTGACCTGCGGTCCAATCAGCGCGCAGCGTGATGGTGGGCGGGGCTGTGACGTCTGACTCCTCGCGCTGTAGGGCTGTCTGTGTGCGAGTCGCGAGCAGACCTCAGTCCTGTAGAGCTCCAGTCTGTTTTTATTTCATCATTTCTCTCAGATTAGCGGTGTTTTTCAGACCCTGCCGTCCCTCTCAGGCACCATTGAGCCTCCGGAGCAGCCCAGAATGCCGAACATCAAGATTTTCAGCGGCAGTTCGCATCCGGATCTATCGCAGAAGATTGCTGATCGGTTGGGACTGGAGCTCGGGAAGGTGGTGACCAAAAAATTTAGCAACCAGGAGACATGGTGAGGAGATTTTTATTTCCACTTTATAGGTTACAGATTAGTCATGGCGATTTAACCGCGTGCTCTAACGTTTTGTAGTTTTCTGAGGTGAAAACCGTCGCTACGGCTCATGAGTAAAATGATGACTGAGGACTACATTTCCCAGAATTCATTTTATCGTTAATATTATTTTGCACTGCGCACTAACCAGTGTACTAAAAAAAAAAAAACGTTAAAACCGTTAAAACCCGCCTTGATTTAAAAAACCGGTAAGATTCTAGAACGCCGCCGCGCGCGAATTCCACTACAGCTCCCTCTTGCACGTGCAGCCTCCATGTTCAGCCATTTTATATCATTTATATGGAATAACGCGGTTATAAACAGGTTTAACTTGCACTCTGAGGGGAAAAGGTACTAAACTGAACCTTTCCTGGTCCCCTTAAAGGTCCACCTTTTACCTTTAGTGTGTATCTTTCACCTGGAGCTGTGTATGTAGTGTAGATTTACTTTAATTAACTTTTAAAAACTAATTAAAGGTACTATTGTGTACTTTAAAGGTACAATACACACTACACACATTACACACTGAAGTGAAGTCGGTGTCAGTGACAGGGAACGGTTCGGGTTAGTACCCGAGTGTGGGAGTGATAAGAAATGACAGAAGTTCTAGAAACATCTCTGCACCTTTATCTTCATTAAGGAAAGACGATACAGGTGAATAAACAA
>CM074942.1:16214495-16225894 GCA_037576815.1 Pangasius larnaudii
ATTAAGACTGACAGGTAGAGGCCACGCCTCCTTCATTAAGACTGACAGGTAGAGGCCACGCCTCCTGTATTAAGACTGACAGGTAGAGGCCACGCCTCCTGTATTAAGACTGGCAGGTAGAGGCCACGCCTCCTCCATTAAGACTGACAGGTAGAGGCCACACCTCCTCCATTAAGACTGACAGGTAGAGGCCACACCTCCTGTATGCAGCAGATCTGATGTTGTGTTTGTGTTACAGGAGGGTGTGACATCACAGACGAGTCACTGGAGTCGCCTTTACTTCATGACCTTCTACATCGTCACCATGGTGTGTGTGTGTGTGTGTGTGTGTGTGTGTGTGTGTGTGTGTGTGTGTGTGTGTTGTACATGTTTCACTTACGCCTGGTCTGTTGCAGGTTGTCATGACGATAATCGTGGCATTCATCCTCGACGCGTTTGTCTTCCGGATGAACTACAGTCGCAAAAACAGAGAACCACAAGATGACCTGGAAGGTTCTAGATCCATTTATTTATGTGTGTGTGTGTGTGTGTGTGTGTGTGTATGTGTGTGTGTGTATGTATGTATGTGTGCGTGTGTGTGTGTGTGTGTGTGTGTGTGTGTGTGTGTGTGTGTATGAACATTTTATTATCTGAAAAAGTGACGCGTTGATTCTCAACATGCAGCAAAACAAATAAAGACAAAATGGAATTCAGATAAATAACATTATAGGAAAATAAAGTGTGTGTGTGCGTGTGTGTGTGCACGCGCGTGTGTGTGTGTGTGTTAGATGAGAAGGGGATCGTGTTTGAAGCAGAAGTGTCTCGTGCTGAAGCTTCACAGACGCTGGAACTTTACAAACACACACTTGCTGGGACGAACATCAGCTCGCTGCAGGAAATGTGTGTGTCCATGGACAGGAATGGGGTGAGCGCGCACACACACACACACACACACACACACACACACACACTTTCAAGTACAGTAGGTATTATGCTGCTATGTGGAAACAAAGCAAACCTGGAAAATGTTTCACAGTCGGAGAAAAAGAAACACGCCCCCATCCCTCACTCCTATTGGCCGTCGCCAAACTGCGTTGCTTCTCATTTGCATAAAGTTACACCTCTCTCACCTTTGTCACCTTTCTTGCCCCACCCACTTTCCAATGACTGACTGTCAGCACACTGACGCATTTCAACAGCACAAATTAATATAAATGGATTAACATTCTGATTTTTTTCTCCCTAGCACTCGAGTCTAGTGTTCCAGGGTCGAAGGTCGCGCACTAAAAGTGACCTGAGCATGAAGATGTATCAGGAGGAGATACAGGTATGAGGCCGGTGACCGAGAGAGAAATGACAGAATAAACTTCTAAATGTTTTTCTCACATTAAAAGAAGGCAATAACGAGTTTTTTTTAAAAATTCTTTGATGTCCGAAAGGCGTAAACAAATGACACGTATTAGCTGCTAGCTAGCTAATAATGTGCGATGCAAGCTAGCTAGCATGGCACCGAGCTTTCCTCAGTGAGGAGCTAAACGCAAACAGCTAGCTTAGTAGTTCAGTTAGCATTGATTAGCTAGCTGGCTTAGCTAGATAACTCGCTAGCATTTGTCACATGTTGACAAATGTGTTTGTTTGTTTGTTTGTTTGTTTGTAGGAATGGTATGAAGAATATTCCAGAACGAATCTACCTCAGCCTGACCGTGCGCTCCATTCAGACCTGGACAGCTCTGATCCCTCGCACAGCATCAACTGACACACACACACACACACACACACACGAATCATGAACACCTAACCATACACACACACACACACACACACACACACACTCCAGGATGAATGTTGTTTCATGTAGACGAGGGACCTTCTCGGCCGTCTTTCTCCTCCTAATAAAGGCTGCGCTGCGGGTCGCCATAGCGACGACCCCTTCCTGTATTCTCCCAACGACTTCCAGGTCACACCTAGGAGAACTGATTAGCCAACAGAAAGCCTTATTTCTCTCCGCATCCTTCTGGTTTCGTGACCAATCAGGGAAAGACCAGCAGTCGGATTGCACTCGGGTCCAGGAACCATTTTATTTTTGTTTTATTTTTCAGAAGCACAAATGAACTTCTCCTCTTTTTTTTTTTTTTTTTTTTTTTTTTAAAAAGAAGAGCCTGAGAGATTGCTGGGTTCCACCGAATTAAGTGTGAAACAAATGGAATTTACTGCTACACACACACACACACACACACACACACACACACACACACACACACAGGTCTGGCTTTAGCAGCTAGACCAAAGTACCAAGTACTTGATTTCTGCTAAACCAGAATGTATGTAATTAGCATTAAAATCTATTAATGCCGATTCTTTTTTCATCACATATATTATCAATATTGTCTTACATAAGCTCATATACAATACTTTGGCCCCAGAATGCTAACTCTGTAGCTTGTATTAGCGAACGCGCCATGCTAACTGATCCATACTAATGTTTATTCACGGTTAGCCGCCTTGTTAGCTCAGGCCTTCCCGTTCCATAGCAATAATCTGGGCTGAATAAATAAATAAATCAACAAATAAATAAAAATAAATAAACCAGATTCCCCTCCTCCCTTTCCAAAATCATGTAAGAAACCCCTCACAATGCTAACGACGCTAATAGTTAACGACCCTTAGCGCATTACATGTCTGTTTATCACAATCTCTCATGCTAAACTTTAGCCACATTAGCAGAGATTTTTGTTTATTTGTTTGTTTTTTTTTTTTTTAAGGTACAAGTTCTCTAAACAGCTCTCTTCTTACCTCATTTTTGTTTTATTTTCTTTATAAGTTAATCAAAACGAAGCCTGAAAACAGCCATAGTGCTAATGTTATGCTATACAGGTGCACAGGTTGCCACAAAAAAGAACCTAAAATGGTTTTTAAACCTTTTTAAAAGGAGAAAAATCAGAAAAAAAAAAAACGCATTTGTGAGATTATTAGCTAAATCTAAAACTTCTGAAAACCTCGTCAGCTAGCTAGCGGATTGTCCTAGCTCAACTTGCAGTGTCACTTGCTAGCTAGCGTTACAGCAAATGAGTAGCTAAACATAGCAGCTAACTAGCAAGATAGATAAATGTTTATCACTCTATAAAATGAAAAAAAAAAGTATTGAGGTATTCAATAAGGCAGGATTAGGATTATAAATGTAGAGAATGTTGGAAATATTCCATCGGCAAAACACCCTAATGTTGCTAATGTTGCTAATGATGGCTAAAGCTTAGCTCGTATTAGCAAAAGAATTAGCCCTTCTCCGTTAACGTTTCACTCATCGTTAGCCACGTTAGCGACTTATACAGAGATCTTTTTAGTTTCATGGATGTTTGGGCTTTTTTTTTTTTTCTTTTCCATCGCTAATCCTGCTAATAACGAATGCTACGCCCCCGATCCTTACGAGTTTGTTTATTTCTAAGCGAGTTTTTCTCTGCGAAGCCTGAAAATCTTCTCCACAGGCGTCTGATGACCTCCAGTATTTTAACTCTCTGTTTTTTTTTTAGACCAAGTTTACTACATTTTAAGCACAGATGCATTCTATATACAAACGTACTTGTGAATATTTGCTTTACTAGTCGCGTCGTAAGAGTTTCTATTTAATTTGAGGTGTAAAGACGTGCAGTGATGAAGCTGTTAAACTTTCTCCAACACTAAACTTCGATTAAAACGTCAGAGCCGAGGGTTTACACGCGACTGCTGTTCATACACCACTTTTCTATTCCTGTTCTTTTGTATAATAATGTATTGAATCTATTAAACGATTCATTTCAGTGAAGACGCCCTTGTGGTCATTTTATCACTTTATAAAACCAGTTAAAACCAGTTTAATGGTTTAGAGCGTCTCCATAACTATTGGCACCCTCCAAAACAATGGGCAGAACTTTTTTTTTTTTTTTTAGTATAAAATAAACATGATAAATTGATTCGAATTTAATATTTACAAGAGTAATATTATTGCTACTATTAATAATAATAAGAATAAGAATAAGAATAAATAATTTATTAAATATATATATATATATATTATTTATAATTTAAAATTATATATCATTTAAATTATTATAATTCTTAAAACTCTTTTATGTTTCTATTACTTTTAAGACGGAATTATTATTATTATTATTATTATTATTATTATTATTATTATTATTCATTAAACAAAAAAAATGTCCAGAACAAAATTTAATAAATTTCTAAAATCAAACTTTAAAATTATTATTATTATTATTATTATTATTATTAAACAGTTTTTACATTTATTTTTTTATTTATTTTTTCACAATTGCTCTCATGAACTGTTTGAAATATTCTTGTAGGGGTGCCAAAAGTTTTGCAACATATGTTTTTGAGAGAAAATGCTCTATATATTATATATTGTTTAATATTTATTTTTTTTGCTTAAATGTAATAATTAATACATTTATTTAACATGTTAATGTTTGATATGGTGAAGTTTTCTGTGAGGACGCATTTATGCAACGTTTATGGAAGGAGTCTCCAGTGTCGGCGGACGTTTTTTTAACAGCAGGTGAGTGAACGCGTGTTTACAGCTGCTTTAACGTAAGCGAGAACAGGAAGTAACTTGTTTAACATCAACCACGGCGTCAAATCGCTGTGTTATAAGGGGAATAAAACACTTGTGAACGTGCTGTTACAGAAAAATCATCAGCTTCGAGGCAGTAACAGTAACGCCGCTCCATCACACCACCCTGTCACTGATTAGTTTCCAGTCACAGCGCAACACACACACAACCTTCTCATACTTCACGTAGCTACATTTGAACTACGCAGTGATTTACGCAGATAAACAGCTGAGATGTTATACGGAAATTCTGACTCATAACCCAGATAAAAAAAAGTCCGATTTTCACGTCAGAACGTTTCAGTAAAGATGAAGAAGAAGGACGGCGTAATTTTTGCGCTCGCGTTGCTGTTACAGAACATCGTACAGGAAACTCCGAGCGAATTAACGCAACACTGTAGCTCTAATTTATTTATATACAAACTTTAATTACAGATAAAGTCATTCAGATACTTGATGAACTTCGTACATATTGCTAAGTCATAGAAGATTTAAATGCGGTATTATTAGCCTTGTGACCAAATATCAACGCATCATAATTAATGCTGTCAGGGTGTAAGCCGTTAGCGCTAATATGTCTATCTCCTGCTTTTCTACAGAGAGGCTGTGAGTGTGTGTGTGTGTGTGTGTGTGTATATGTGTGTGTGGTTCAGTGGTTATCAATGCACGATGTTAGCTAGCTGTTGATTTTGTGACTAGCTGTCGGAT
The DNA here is from genome assembly GCA_037576815.1 of Pangasius larnaudii. NCBI lineage: Eukaryota > Metazoa > Chordata > Actinopteri > Siluriformes > Pangasiidae > Pangasius > Pangasius larnaudii. The sequence goes on from CM074942.1 coordinate 16,219,789, forward strand.
TTTTTCATCCTGAGCTGAACACATCCTGAACATTCAGAATAGGAATAAAGGAAATACAGAAATTAGATTTCAAGATTCAAGATTCAAGATTCAAAGAACTTTATTAATCCCAGGGGGAAACCGCTTTGCCATGTTACAATTGCTCTCAAGAAAGAAGAAAACAAAATAAAAGAAATATATACCTATACAGAAAAATGAATAAGGAAACATACCAGTCATGATGTAGAACTCTACCAGTGACGATGATAGTTTAGATCAGGTGTGAAGTTAACTGAAGTGCAGTGGAATGACAAATGTTGAGTGTAAGTATTCATCAGTACTGAATTCTTTTGCAACATTTCCTTATCTTGTTTTTTTTGGAAAAAAAAAGAAAAAAAAAGAAAGGGTTTGATTAGACAAGCTGGCAGCCTACTCACTCACGATGGCCTTGTACATCAGAGACCTGGCTCGCAGCAGTCCGGCCCGCTGACAGCTGACGCCAAGATCAACACCGGAGCCAGATAAGGAGTTCTTTTTTTTTTATACAGATAGTTCTGATCTGTTCTCTCTTAAACTCACAGAGATCTCTCGGCTGTTACTTTGAAATTGGAAAAAAAAAAAAAAAAAAGCACAATTATTTACTACTCTGGAGAATAAGCAAAGAAAAGTGGACCGTTTCATCTTCCATTCAGTGAAGACAATTAATTTATTTATATTTTCATTGCGAAAGCTGGGATTGAATATAACGAGGCTGGAGGAGAAAATAAAATGAAGGATGTTAATGAAGGTGTTTTTTTTTTTTGAAGGGTGTCATTTTAAAACACAAAGGTGTTACGACAGCAGGGTGTTGGAGTGGGGTTTGGTGGCTTGGTGGCAGAAATGGTGCTTCTCCTTATGGAGGTCGCTGGTTTGTGTCCAGCTTGTAGCTATACTTATATAACCATAGAAGGTGCTGCTCCTGTACGTGCAGTTTAGTTTCACTGTAACGTATATGAAGGTGAAAAGGTCTATAAAACAGTTCACTTGCATGAGTTCCTGTGGCTCATGTGGATGAGCTTCGCCTCTGGGTTGTGAGGTTGCTGGTTCAAACCCCAGCCAGGACTCCAGGATATGAGTGTAGATGGTCCAGGAATTGGTGGAAGGTGCTGGAGGGCGTGACCTGAGGGGGGGGTAATATCCGGGCAGCTGCCCCCCCAGGATCAGCCCTGAAGAAGAAGGAGGTTATAGCGCTTGGAAAGAAAGTGTCGACTTAGGTTTTACAGCATTTCCTCTAGTATGCAAAACTATCACCCTCAATTTTTCTGGGATTCTGCAGCACCATTTACTCCAGCCACCTGTTCCCCACAGCACCGTCTACATTTCTCCACCCGACACAGTGAGCACAGGGACAAGCCAGATTCAAACCAGCAACCTCCAACGCCAGAGGCAAGGCTTTTACTACAAAGCCACCAAATCCCACACAGACCCACTGCTGTTATAGCGCATTTGTATTTTAAAATGACACCCACACGATTAAAAAAAAATCTATCTATCTATCTATCGAGCTGCACATGCTGCTCCTGAGATATCCAAGTGATCTCCTCCTGAGTGATCCTGACCCCTTCTGCTCTCCAGACCTGCCTGATCCATCCTGAGCTTCTGCTTGGAGTTCTCTTCACTTGGAAACCACTCGCTGCTGCTGCTGAGGGCCTCCAACACGGACCTGAAGATCAGTGAGATCACTGAGGATGGTTCCACTTAGAAACCATGAAGATGGCTTTGAACTTCAGTTGCTGTGAACAGTTTTGCGTTCAAGTCTCCATCAGTGAAGAGCTGATAACTTCAACAAACCAGCCTTCATGTGAAAACTGTGATGAAGTTCCTGGTTACACGACTGCACTATTCTCCGTGTAGCACACAGTTACAGAGGGAATGATTTATAATCACACTATCAGGAGTCGCCCAGATGAGGACGGGTTCCTTCTGAGTCTGGTTCCTCTCGAGGTTTCCTCCTCGTATCGTCTCAGAGTTTTCCCTCACCACCGTCACCTCTGACTCGCTCATTAGAGATAGTTTTTAGGGAAATGTTTGTTCTATATTTTCTATAAAAGTCTTATGTGCGTATTATGTGTATTATTTAAATAAGGCCTAGAAACAAAGAAAGATGAACAACTAAAAAAAAAAATTGAAAATTTTTGAGTTTTGTTTAATATTTATTTTCTTAATTACTTGTAAGTTGGTAGCTATAGTCTTATAAACTTTGCATTTTGACTGGAGCACAGAGAAGCATATTATATTTTATTTATTTTTTTAAATATTGCTACTTTATGTTATTTTCAGGTATCAAACAACTTCTGTATCATTTTCAACAGAAACAGGGACTTGGTTTACTTATAAATGTTAAACGTCGCAACCGTTTTTGATCACACCAAGTTACTAAACTTTATCAGATTAGAAATGTAGTGACATCATTACCATCCACCTGTAACATTTTCTCCTTTTTTTTTTTTTTTTTTTAAATTCCTGCTCTGGAAGATTACATTCCCGTATTTCCCAAGCCTGAGATTAATGATTGACCTGCGTGTAGGTTGTGTTTAATAAGCAGAGACAATGTCCAGGTAAAGCTGGCGTTATAAAAGGACATCAGTTTATAAGAGAGTCGTGTAGAATGTCTGAGATCTCAGCAGTGAAGATGGAGAGAACCGTGTTCTACCTGCTCGTCGTGTTTCTGCTGATGCCGGAGCGGAGCATTCTGCAGGAAACGGAACCTCAAGGAACATCTCAGGATCCGTGGCGTGAGCTGAAGCAGCTCCGAGAGCTCGTGCATCAGCAGGCAGCTGCTTTATCCGAGATCAAGGAGAAGTTGGAGAACCTGGAGAACAAGAACACAGGTGAGATGAAGAACATCACGCTTCCTTCCATCAGGTGGTATATTAAACTTTCAATAAAGAAAAAAACAACCACTATTGAAAAACAGCAGCTGAACTTGTTCATGCATCACCATTTTATTTGGAAATAAAAGAAACCCAATTCTTTCAACTTCTTTTCGGTTGGTATTTGCTTTCACAAGGTAATTAATTTTCCTTTGCTAGTTATTTTTTTTTACTAGCTAGTTAACTTTCACTCACTAGCTTAGCTTTCTCTTGCTAAATTTCCTTTCACTCACTAGTTAACATGAACTCCTGAGGTTAGGTTTCTCCTGCGACTCTGTTCAGACTCAAGGAAACATCTAGAGAGTGAAGGTACAGTAACGTGGGCGGGAAAAAAACGCCGCCCTCGAGTCCACCGTGTTGTATTGCGGCGAGATGGAGAATGTGCTCTGGATGTCCTACACTAAACTGAGGCAATGAAACGTGTCCACATGGAGTATTTTACTTGAATGTGCGATTTGAAGACCCAACTGCTGAGTAAAAGAAAGAAATTGCGAGTCTGAAGAAAGAGAAGGCAGGTAACGGCTCTGATGGACTACACACTACACACATGCGACTCGCTCCGGGCAGCTCTGCCTCTGAGCGCCATTCGTCCTCTGCAACTGATCCAGAAAGCAGCTGCGCGACTGGTTCTCAACCTTCCTAAGTTCTTCCACACCACCCCATTGCTGCGCTCCCTCCACTGGCTTCCTGTAGCTGCTGCATCCATTGCTGGTCCCTCCATCTCTCAGGGTACGAGGAAGACCTGCATCGAGACTCTTCTCTGTTCTGGCACCGAGGTGGTGGAATGAACTTCTCCTAGACGTCCGAACAGCTGAGTCACTGACCGTCTTCAAACGACGTCTAACGACTTGCCTCTTCATAAAGCACTTAAAAAAAACAGAATTGTACTGTCTGAGCGCATTTCTATCACCTCCCCCACAGAGTTTTTGGACTGATGGTGTTCCCAGTTTGTGACCTAGAGAACCGGTATCAGAAGTCGCTCTGGATAAAGGCGTCTGCCAAATGACGTAAATGTAAACGTACAGTATTTAACCCAGACATTTTCACTAAGTCCTAAAACTTAGGAAAATCTTTACGTTTTCTACTCTTTTTTTCCCCCTCAAGCTCAAGCAGGCGAGCTGCTGGCCGTGAAGAGCAAACTGGAGACAGCGGAGAAACAAGGCAACTGTAAATACCCTCAACACTTAACACACACACAACATTTAGCCCTGATGCTAATTACTGAGAATTTACAGAAGGGCTTTAAATAAGAACTAACACGCTTCTGTTAGAATTAACACCACAACGATGATTCTAACGACCGCCTCCAATTTAAAATTAATTAACGCCAGTAGTGCTGAATTAACATCTATACTTAATATATAGTGTTAATTTTACATCGAATAGCCCTTATCATTTTTAACACTGACAACCAACACCAAAGTTACTATTTCAATGTTTTAGTGCTAAACTAAAGTAACTGTAACACACTGTTAAATGACGGGTTACTGATTAACACAAGTAGTGTTGAACTAACAGCTAGTGTCACCTTTACAAAGGAAAGCATTACAAATTTTAACACCTACAATTAGCACACACACACACACACACACACACACACACACACACACACACACACACAATGCTAAATAACTTTGTGCATTATGAAATCTTAAAGTTAGTGTTGATCATCAGTCTTGAATTCAGATTTGGAATTAAAATAAAATCGTGTATCTACATGATACCTGTGTTGTTGTGTTAATTGCTGTGTGCTGCGTTGACAGATTGGTCGACGGTGGCGTTCAGTGCTGGATTACCTTCCGGATATAAAGGCCCGTTCAGCACTGAAACCACTCTGGTCTACACTAAAGTCGTCAGCAACGTCGGAGGAGCTTATAACCCTAACACAGGTCCGGTAATTAACGCACACCTGCAGATCGATAGAAGTAACTCCACTCAGTTAACAGCCTAGTGATTATAAGATTTCACAGCTTTCATTTTGTGTACTATCTACTCTCTATTCTCTTGATCTATGGTCTGTTTATTCTGTGTAACTTGGCAAGAACCGGCCACTGGGGGTGCTATTTGCAAAGAGTGCTTGGACCCCGCAGATTGCAGCTTGCAGCTATATTTCTTCTTCTTCTTCTTCTTCTTCTTCTTAGTGGAATTAGTAGTAATTTGTGTGTGTTAATTGCAGGCGTGTTCACAGCTCCGATTAAAGGTGTGTACTACATCCGCTTTACGGGTGCTACGTACAACACTGACAGCAACAACATGGGCATTAACATGTACAAAAACAGCCAGCTGCTCTTGCACTTGGGCGAGTCCAGCAGAGACGGACATCTCAGACACGTGTCCAGCGGCCTGGTGCTCGAGCTGGAGGCCGGGGACGTCGTGTACCTCCGCCTCTTTGCCAACTACGCCCTCTACGACGATGCACTCCTCCGCAACACCTTCAGCGGCTTCCTCATTTCCCCCTCCTATCAACTGTCTGTGTTACAGTTGTGCGATTAAATCATCGACGAAATGAGTTTATCTTCATTCTTGCGTGTTTCTGTTGTTGTTGTGTGTGAAACCACATCTACACAACCACATCTCGTGCGTGTGCTGTTATGACAAAAAAAAAACAACAACAAAAAAATAACACGCCCCCCACACATAAATAATATCTTTGTTAAGGCAGTGTGTTGTGGTCTATTTGGAATAAAATGTTTATTTAGCACAGACTGCATCAGATATCCAGGAAAAAAACTGGATAAAGCACTATATAGATTATAACATTATAGTATTTTAGCCACATGCTTCCTAAACCCTTTGATGAATTAGTGAATAGCTGCTAAACTGCATTCTTGTGTATGTTCAGTAGACGGCTTTATTACACCAATATAATATTATACAGTACTAGTGCTCTTAAAACGGCCTAAAGTATCATCATCGTCACCTTCCTCAGCACAAATGATCAGATCCACAAATAAACAGAAAGTGATCCACAAACATAAAACAATATCTACAAATAAACAGAAAGTGATCCACAAACATAAAACAATATCTACAAATAAACAGAAAGTGATCCACAAACATAAAACAATATCTACAAATAAACAGAAAGTGATCCACAAACATAAAACAATATCTACAAATAAACAGAAAGTGATCCACAAACATAAAACAATATCTACAAATAAACAGAAAGTGATCCATAAACATAAAACAATATCTACAAATAAACAGAAAGT
>CM074942.1:16235802-16250032 GCA_037576815.1 Pangasius larnaudii
TCAGATATTAAGCTGCACTGTTGCATTTCCTCCTGATTTTATCCGTTTAAACATTTCTACTGTTGCAGTGAGCTGCATGGTTCTGCACGGGTCTGCATGGTTCTGCACGGTTCTGCACGGGTCTGCACGGTTCTCCGCTTTGCTCTTCTGAGGAAACTTTTCATGTCTACGGTAAATCCTACAGCAGAGGGTTTCAGCGTGCAATTAGAGCCCCTTTAGGAAGCAAAGAACCCTTGAGGAACCTCATTTTCTAGCAGTGCACTGTTTTCTAGGGATCTGAAGCACAGTCTGGTCATTAGAACATTCAGAAACGTCTTTTTTTACCGTTTTTTTTTCACGATCACGACTCGTCACACTGTCCGAGAGCTGATTTCTATAACAGGTTGTGCAACATCACGTGTTCTGGGTGTCAGATTATGGGCTGGAGAGAATGAGTACGCTCCGCCGTGCTGCGAGTGCAGCCATGCAGCACGGGTTTGAAGCCCATAACAGTAAATAAACTCGACGATCAGCGCTCGCTTGCTAATTAGCTAGCTACACACCTGGTAGCTGTAACTCATCCTCTGTTTCTTTCCTGTCGTGATTAATAACCGTGACGTGACGAGACGAGACGTTCTCCCTGCTGCCACAATTCAACAAACCGCTCTTCTTTTAAATCCTGAAAGTTTTGTTAAAGTTTGTTTGTAGCCGCTGTGTGAGTTGTGTGTATTCCTACGCCGTCCCCCTATCGGTGGAGTTTAGATGATCGTCATAGCAGCGCTCACACTCCCATTTTCAGTCATGTGACCCAGTCAACTCAAAACAAACAAGCTGTCATACTGCAGTTGTTGTCCCTGCTCTCCAGTTTGATAGCGATGTAAGCGTTTTCAGACATTTCCGTGTGGACGAGCAAACGTGTAGAAAACGTAGGAAAACGTCAGTGTAGACGGAGAACGTTTTAAAACGAAAACGCAGTTTTTCAGATCTTTCAGGAATCTAAATTTTCCAACGCTGCTGCCAAAACTTTGCTGATTGTCTTTGGTCGCTGCGGCACTAAATCGGCTGCCAGCGAGCATCACGTCACGCGTTCTGAGCGCGCGGATCGCCTTTACGATGCGCGAGTGTGACTGCGACAGCAAAGTCGCACCGAAAGTCTTACAGTGTTAATCTCGCTTTAAGAATGTTGCAAGTTTCCTCCAGTTCGTCGTTTTAGGTCAACGTAAAAGCACCTTAAAGAAATAAAAACAGACGTCAGTAGAGAGAGAGAGAGACACCGGACATTAGCATGCAGCTACGTATGTTCCACCTGAGGAGGAAATACACTAAGATATACGTTATATGGCCAAAAGTTTGCGGACACCTGTCCGTCACACTCGTATGTGTTTCCTGTCCAAACTGTTGCCGCACAGCTGGAAGCACACAGCTGTTAGAGAGAGTGAAGTAGCTGATACTAAGCTGATAGAGACAGCAGGAAGACTTTCAGGAAGACTTGAATTCTGAATTACAGTTACATTATCGGTTTGTCACGTAAAAATGCATCACGCAGCCTACTTTAAAACGGATTATTCCACTGTGTACTATATAATGTACCACACCGGCGATGTCACTTCCTTTGCAGGAACTAATGCAGCTATTAAACAGCGATTTCCAGTCACATTAAATCTCAAGATGGAGAGTGGATTCACAGTAAAAGTGCTGAAGACATTCATATGTGTGTGTGTGTGTGTGTGTGTGTGTGTGTGTCTGTGAGATGGTTAGCAGAATGTTTTTTTGAGCGGTTTTTTTTGGCACGATTACAGCAATTAGGAATTCAAAGAATTCACAGCATTTGTGCAGCACGTAATTAAAAGAAAAAGTTCAATCATTTACACAATATGACTTTTTTCCCCTCTCTTGAGTAAAAGCACAAGTTTATGAGCAGGATTTAGTGTCAAACTGTGATGATTAAGAGATAAAGTTATTATCGTGTGTGTGTGTGTGTGTGTGTGTGTGTGTGTATCGGTGTACTTACTGCTTTAAAAATAAATATCACAAATTGACTTAAACCTTTTAGTCTTCACTTGGCTAAGGAAAGGAGCAGCAAACAAGTTTCCACTGCAATCAAGTGAAAAGAAACGAACCCATATTTCATTATCTTAAAGCTTCATGCTCATTAACGCCTCGAAGCTAACTAAGCACATCGCTAAACTAATATCGCAGGCAGTTAAAACTAGCATTTTATGCTAATCACGACATTAAACTGGGGATCCTCAGTAAGAACAGACTACTCCAGCCTTTTCCCAAAACTGCTGCACACTGCAGACATGATAGTTATCTTACAATAACAGAAACAGAGAATTTGTGCAAAACCGTATATGTGCAGAGGAGCATGAAATCCCAGAACATCTCAGGCTTTCAGAAGAGTTCTCACAAATTGCGTTTAAGACTTATATATATATCTTGTTGCAGCCGTATTCCGGACACGATGTTTATATGTGTCCAGGCATCGGGATATTCCTGTGTACAGGGTTTGGTCGTTGTAACAGTTGCCGTTCCTAAATACCTAGCCTAAAGCTAATCGTCTATTAGCACCCACAATTCCTTGTGGCCCGAGCATGCGCATACATCTCCTTTCAGTGGATTTTCTGAATAAGGTGCTTACTTGCATCAAATTTCCGGAATTGGAATTTGGGGAATCAGAATACTGCCTTAATCTGAATCGGGCAATCGGACTGCGGCATTTAAATGACACGGTATTAATTACAATATCGCCAAATTCCAATTGATATTGGGATAATGGATTAATATCGGAAAGAGTCACACAAAGATGGACAGCGCAAATTCCAAAGATCCAAAATCCAACAAGAAAAAAAGTACAGCAATAAATGCAAGAGAAACTGACAGCATGAAACAAACAAATGGCTCGGACTTGTACATGGGAGGGTCAAGATCTTATAACGAGCCAAGAAGCAAAGAAGTATAAGTTCATTTAACTGAAAACTGGCCAACCTAGTGAGCGAGGAGTGGAAGCAAACCAGACCTGGAGCCCAAATATGGAAAATGGGACAATTCTCAGTTTTTAGACATAAGAACTGCATATTAGTAATTGATTGATTCATTGATTCATTGCTTAATTGATTCATAGTTTGTTTCATAGTATGATTCATTATAAATACATGCCACATAATTGTCACAATTCTACAATTCCCTCTCTCTCTCTCTCTCTCTCTCTCTCTCTCTCACACACACACACACACACACACACACACACCTAACACGTTCCACAGATACGTTTTCACGTACTCGCACGCACGTTAAACAGCAGCAGACACTCGCTTACACCTCATCTACATACGACAGGGAGAGACGGAGAAATAATCATTACACTATAAACCACAGAGGCACAGAGGCACGATCCCTGCAGCTGAGGAACATGGGGGCTTCGAACATGTGGATAAACATGTGGCGAAGCCTTTCACACACACACACACACACACACTCACACACACACACACACACACACACACTCTTTCCATTAGGAACCCGAACCCTTTCACACGCGACTCATCTCACCAGAGACTCGCTGTCAGTGGGAATCTGCTTTTCTTTCTCAGGGTTTATTTTTTTCTCTTCTCTCCAAGCCGAGGCTTTCGCGTGTCAATTTTCACTCGCTCTCACTCGGGCCTCCCGTCCAGAGCTTTCGCAATGCCGTTAAAATCCTGGGGGTTAAAAAATCATTATGAGTAATAGCCGTACTATAAGAGCATTTCATAACAGAGAATACATAGTTGTTTGTTTTCTCTCTTTCTCTGCCTTGGGGAAACCTGGTATTCCTTTATATAACTGTAGGATTTCTTTTTACGAAACGCTTGTATTTCAATTGTTAAAAGAATCGCACGTTGTCGTGGGTTTTCACAATATCTATCTATTTTTGCTTCTCGGAATCCTGCGATTCCCATCAAAGACAATTTGTTCACAGTTTCAGTGTCTAGGGTGTCGTAAATGTGTTTCTCAATCATTCTGAGAAATAACAGAAACCAGAAACTTTATCACGCTTCTCCGCACTTCTGTTTCTCCCACTCTTTTTCTCGATGCCTTCATTGCGCCCTTGTCAAGTGCACATCTACGCACATTAGGATTTCGCCAAGTGATCAGATTCCATGGAATTTAAGAGACTTTCGTTTCTTCAGCTTGACATTATTCTGCGCGTAATGACACAGTATAACAGTTTTAAAACCGCATGGATACCGAGTAGAACATCAGTGGGTACCGAACATCTGGCTCAGATCTCTAACATTTGCTATGCATTGTCAATTAATGTGTCCAAGACCTGCCTACTTTCACAAAAAAGAGGCAACGTGACTGACGTGGCAGACAACCAACCACCAGGGACAGTTTGTTAGCTATAAGGCTAATATAAGCAGTCTCCAGGCCACCAGGGGGCCCTGTAAGAATGCAGGATTTAATGATATTGGTTGTTATCCTGGTTGAGGCTTTTGCAGGGTTCCCTCTCGTGGTCTGTAGCTTGACAGGTCTGATAGAGGCGGGTGTGAGGAGTTGGGAAAGTACGATGTAACTTAGGGACCCCGAAAATTCGGTAACATCGCTGCTATGCACAGACCTTTTCTCATCACCTGTCCTCAAACATGCAAAGATTATCTCGTTTTAAAACACAACGAACTGCCTGCTCTCCATTTGTTGCTTTAAAAGCTAGTTCTTTGTCGTGACATTTAAAAGTTTGTGTTCCCGCTGAGAATAAGTGCACAGAAGTGCTTATACACAGATGCGTAGAGAGCCAATCAGATCGAAACCTTCAAGATCCTGATGGTTGTGGCCAGAAAAGTGTACATAAGATACTCACAGGAAAGCGTCTGTGGCTGTGACTAATCCAGGCTAAGCCAATCAGGGACATTCTTCCAAGGATAACAGAGTGTTGGAAAGGAACCTGCTGCACATTCTGCAGTATCCTGATACCTCGATCCCTTCCCTTAACTACTAACATAATTATCTACTTCCTTATTTTGGCCAAAAACTTATTTAAAATGTTTCATTGCAACATTTCACTCATTGTCTCTTCGTTTTGTTGTGTCTTTTGCAGATCCCTGATATTTCCACCCAATCAAAGTGAACTTCCGTGAGGAAAAAAAACCTCTGACGTCACCATGGAATCAGACTCCTCCCACAATCTGAGCACAGTCAGTGAGCCCACATCCCTCCATGAAGCCTCGAACCAATCGTGCGATTTTCTCTCGTTCTCCAACTCTCACTACCAGAAGACCCTCATTCCTGTTATTTACTTTATAATCTTCATCCTGGGTTTCCTGGGGAACACGCTAGCAGTGTGTGTGCTGGGTCAGAAGTCACTGAGGTGCACCGTTGCTAACACGTACCTGTTAAACCTGGCCCTGTCTGACCTTGTCTTTCTTATTGGGCTTCCGTTCTGGGCAGTGCATTACCTCCGGGATTACGACTGGCCATTTGGTTGGTTCATGTGCAAGATGTGCGGCTCTCTGACCTCGCTAAACACCTACGCTAGCATCTACTTCATCATGGGAATGAGCATCGATCGGTATCGCGTCATAGTCTACCCTCTGCACTCGCATTGCACCGAGAGTGTGTATCACACCAGGACTGTGTTCCATGCCAGGTGTGTGTGTGCCGTGATCTGGTTCCTAGCGACTCTGACAACCATTCCGGCGCTTGTTTTCCGGGAAACACATCACTCTGTTGAGCATAACGTGACAGCCTGTGTGATGAGATACCCGGATAAGGACTGGCACGGAATGCTGACGCTTGCTAAGAACACCTTTGGGTTCGTGATCCCTTTTATAGTCATAGCAACGTGCTACAGCCGAATCAGGTGTCATCTGCTGACATCTCCGGAGTTGATAGAACCTGATTCGTCACGTTTGGAGCGTGTGCGTCGTGTCGCACTCGCCATAGTCACGGCATTCTTCCTCTGCTGGTTCCCATTTCACACGCTGTCCTTCATGGGCGTGCTGCAGGAGCTCGGCGTGAACTGGAGCTGCAAAGTTCAGCAAGTGATGAGCATCATGATAGCTCCTGCGCTCTGCCTTGGCTTCGCCAACTCCGCCATCAACCCGCTGCTCTACTGCTTTGTGGGGAACCGATTTCGCCAGCAGCTGCGGCGCCTCTGGGAGGCGAAAGTGCAAAAGATCGGAAAGCAGAGGCGTGACTCCGTCAGCATGCAGGTCAGCTATTGCTCGCGAAAACTCAGCGAGACCAAAGATACAATGGCCTCGGTTAGTGTGGAGGACAAACTGTAATTTATATACCATACAGGATGGAACTTTTTGATATCGGACGTTGCAGGTCATGGGGTTAAAGTTGTTAATGACTGAGGTTAATGAGTTAGCTAGCTAAACAGAGGTATTATCGTCGTTTATATGGACATTGTTAAGGCAGAGGGACAATACACATGAAAACGATCACGAATCTCATCAATTTTCCTCAGATATGTTGGTCAACAAGCAAGATTTGCCTTAATTATGACCCCACATCAAACATCCGCAGGTTCTAACATACCAAGAAACATCAACGTTACATCACCACTATGAAGAGGATGAACTCGACAAAACCAAAACAAAACAGCGACCTCTACTGCACCGGAGGACAACCCGCAACTCATTTTTCTCCCCCATGAAGGACAGGAGTGAAATGTGCATGTATATGTATATGCTTATCTTCAGTTCTCCTCTCTTTTGCTCATCATGGGGGCATCTAGTGGTGTGGAGGACAAACTGCAATGCTATGGAGTACCGGAGCGGACAATTCATTCTCATTGGTTTAGAACAGCACATGATCTAGATCTAGACCTTTCCTTATTAAGTGATGCGAAAATTATTACACAAGCACGCTGTTTTACTGGATTCAAAATGGTTCCCACTTAAGCTAGCACCCTACGTAGTGCACTAGAAGCCAATTAAAGAGTTATTTAAGAGCTATACATAAAGAATGTAATGTTTCACTGTTTATTTTTAATTATTGAATTGTAACATATTTAGCGTGTATGTATCACATATGCTAGTGTTTCAGGGAAGAGTTGTTACCCTAAATCATGCTAATATTATAATGATCATATTGTAATGGTCATCAGTAAAACTCGCTGTTGGATCACAATAAAGGCACATTAGAGAAATGCTGCGCTACTGTGGCCTGTTTAGTAGGTTAGCAGGACGTCTAGCTAGCTAACGGGTTGAGTCACGCTTAGCAATATAGCACTTACACTCAGATAAAATCATCCAGCAGATAAGACACACGAAGCCATGCGTTAACTTATTCACACAGACGTCCGACAGACGAGCTTTTCGTTCGGGGGCAGAACAATTTCACGGCCCATGCAGTGCCTGGGCCCAGTAATCACAGGAGAATGTTAGCCATGTTAAAAAAATTGCACAGAATGCATTGCATCACCGGTCACAACTAGTGCGCGCACACACACGCACACACACAGAGACACACACACACACAGAGACACGCACACACACAGAGACACACACACACAGAGACACACACACACACAGAGAGAGAGACACACACACAGTGCAGATAAGACTGTAATAATCTGTGTGCTTTATGGACATGTTTAATGTTTTGGAGTGCTTTTCTTGGCTAATCTGCTGGCAGGTTTATTGTGTGTGTGTGTGTGTGTGTGTGTGTGTGTGTGTTTCTTTTTGTCCTGGAATTAACCCTTTTGTTCCCAAAATTTCCAATGATTTTCCACACATTACATACACTAACACTAGCATGTCAGGTTTAGTTGCTGGCTTATAAACAGTCAAGCAAATTATTCACACAAAAAAAAGACATCTTTGCTGTTTAGGAGAATAATAACACACACTTGTCTGAAGTGTTTGAATATCGAATACGATTATCCATCAAAAGCTCCGGAGCACATTCGCATGAAAGATACATTACTCCGTTTTTTTTTTTTTTTTTTTTTTTTAAATCATAAAAGATAAAAATCCATTTTCTAAAATAACACTACTGTTGAATTTTGATGCTTAGGAAGAATTAGAATGAATGATGGGACATTATCAACATTATCAACATTCGTGTCACAACAGAATGACAAAACACTCACATTTCACGCCTGAAATATAGAAAGATGGAAATGAAAAAGATAGAAATTACTTCCTGCCCTCAGTTTGGGTCACGAAGCCTCAACAATTCTCAAGAATCCTGGAAAAAGAAAAGAGGGGAAAAATGAAAATGCACCCTTTTCAGAGCACGCATATTAAATCAGTAACACTCCGTGTGTGTGTGTGTGTGTGTGTGTGTGTGTGTGTGTGTGTGTGTGTGGTGCTGTTACAGTAAAATAATCAGTGACCGGATGGTGTGACGAAGTCGATTATTTTCCTACACCACCACGTCCTGAAGTGTTTTATTCCTCTTACACGCAGCAATCAGCCAACGCTTACAGTTTTATTTATTAAAGAACGACGCATCATAGTTTTTTTTGTATCCATTTATAGTTACATTTAATGTTAAATGATTAAAAAGTACTACAGCATGCACAAGGATAAAATAAAAGATGAAGTGAAAATGCAGTTAGAAGATAAGTATGCAAATGGAGAATAAAGTGAAATAATAAAATAGAAATAAATATTAAATATTAAAATAGAAATAAATAAATAACACCATTAATATGCTATATGTTGTGGATTTTAAATGAATCTTAATGGATAAGTACAACTATAAATTTAAGAAAAAAAATAACCTTCTAAATTAAAAAAAAGAAAAGAAAAGAAAAAAGTGACTTCTTTTACATTGTATTTCGAAATGAAACATATAAAGAAGATCAGATTTTCTGCACATATGACTGATTTACGTATCCAGTGTTTGTGTTCTCATATAACGCCTAGTTTTTTAACAAAACCAAAAAGAAACGTGTGACTCAAATGATATAAAGCTGAAATAGTGAAATATTAAACGATTCACGGTTCTCTTGGGAAAGTGCGATTGTTCACGCGTGTTTCTGAGGAACATGTGACAGGCTGAACAAATGTGCAAGAGGATTTACTGCTCAGTGGCGAATAAATAAATAAATAAATAAATAAATAAATAAATAAATAAATACGAACACTGCCTCCGTGTGGAGACGGAACTGCAGTCCAGCTCTGAGTGTTTCAGCTGAAACGCAGGGATTTCGTGTGTAAACGTTCTCAATCCTGCTAAATCCTGTACACACTGTTAGAGCAACGTTAGAGGTTTATATGCGCCGAAGAAGCGATGAGTGTAACGACATTCTGAGTGGATAGAAGTGTGTGTGTGTGTGTGTGTGTGTGTGTGTGTGTGTGTGCATAAATTAATGCTATAACTCAATAATCCTAGAGCTCCCAAGTAAAAATGTAATATTACAAGCATTATTATTATTAGCATTATAATGTATTTTGTTGAAATTGTACAACAATAACAACAACAACAACAACAACAGCAACAACAAAAAGACCGGCTTTAATATTCAGGGTTACAGGATTAATAAAGTTAAAGAGTTCAATTTGAGCATACTGTAATTAAATTATTTTTAAAAAAACTATTAAAACAAAACAGGTATAAAATTCACATCTCTTTAACTTTATAAATGCTGTAACCCTGAATAATAAAGTCGGTCTTTTTGTTGTTGTTGTTGTTGTTGTTGTATTTAATATACGTGTTTTCCATAATCGTCTTATACGCTATTTGTAACTATTTCATAATGAGACAGGAAGTGAAAGTGACGCTCTGGTGGGAAGTGGAGATGATTTGAACCACTTTCTCTTTTACCGTGCCCGCTTCACCTCCAGCACTTTCTCTTTTGGTGTTTTTTTTTTTCATTTCACGCTTTATATCTGTAACGTGGAACCGCAATCCTGTAACCTTCAGAACGCTTAAAGAACCCGTAAAAACCTGTAGCGCAATAAAGCGTAACCTTCTAAAGCATGTCGGTCCTACAAACGTACACTCCTGAAAGAGTGAAACACTCAGTGTGGCGCTGTGAGAGGAAAATAATCAGTGATGTGGTGGTGGGATGGAGCGGAGGAACTTCTACACCTGCACTAGCGAGAACATCCAGCCTGGTAACATCCTGCTCCAGCTGCTTCCTTCTTCTCATCAACACTCACCGTCTGGTTTCTCACTCTATCCTCAGCGCAATACATACAGCTTATACTGTACATTTTATACATTATACACGCCTTACACATGATTTATTTATTTATTTATTTATTTATTTATTTATTTATTAAACACCCTTCCATCATGCACACTATTCCCCACATCTGATCCTTTTAGCGAACTGCTTGGTTTGAGAACGTCAGAATTTCACTCGTCTTTTCTAATATTTATCCTGAGTGTATAAACTGTGATGTGACGATAAAGTCTAAAGTCTCTCTTCCTATAAAAGCACCTTCTGAACTGAACTCCACAGCAATTTACCATCCATTACCATTCTTTTTTTTATTTATTAAAGAACGATACTTATTGTCATACTTTTTATCCTCGTATCAGTTACTTCCTGTTCTCACTTACATTAGAGCAGCTATAAACAGTCGTTCCTTCACCAGTCACCAGTCGTGTTACCAGCGTAAACTCCTCTGTCCCGAAGACGTCCGCAAAAACTTAAAGCCACAGCTTCACCTCTGACACTGGAGACTCCTTCCATAGATGTTAAATAAACGTGTCCTTACTTTAGGAAAACGTCACCATATCAACAATCCGCTTACCATCAGTAGATTCGACCGCGCACGTCCTCGCGAATAAGCCGTCACTACAGAAACGGTAAGGTATCAGAGCGAGTGCATTAATATACACCTGCACTACTGTCAGAGCTGCAGTTACGGAAAATTAATCAGCACCTGACGACCAATCAGAGTCCTCGTGGATCTTATAACCCCGGTTATGTTCTATAATCCTATAATCCTGAAAGAAAACGTTTGTCTTGTTTACATTTGACGAATCTAAAATTGACGTGACCGATCGGTTTAACCGCATATCTAGAAGGCGCATGGAGAGATTTATACCCTGAAGGATAAATAAGAATCACACACACACACACACACACACACACACACACACACACACACACACACACACACACACACCTTCGAACTGGAACTAATGGATTATGAGTGAATAAATATATGTATGAATCCAGGAAGAGGCTGCAGCGAATTTCAATAACTCTTCAGCGCATCGGTCCTGTGACGCTGCAGGACGCGAGATGAGGTGAATATGAACATTAATATTAATATCAACTCTCCCGCTGTGGGCACTTTTTGATCCGAGATGTCCCGCGTTTCTCTAACACACTTAACATTCGACTACTTTCCAAACCCACTTCTGAGAAACAAAAAAAACAAAACAAAAAACTAAACCAAAAGCACCGTCAGTTGTAGCCTAAAAGTCCCCCTGACTTCGACTTTGACCTCAGTTCTGTTTCAGTGTGTGCAGGATAAACAGTGCTGCAGCAGAGGAAGTGGCTCAAACACACACATCTGCCCACACACACACACACACACACACACACACACACACACACACACACACACACACACACACACAACCACAGACACACACACAACCACAGACACACACAAACACATATTCAGCTATTTTCAGCTCCTCTTTCGAAATGATTTTCATTTCACTCTCTATGCATTATAAACTTCTCTTTCTTACCTTCGCTTTATCTGAGTTAGTCTAAATGAAGTTTCACAGCTCCGGATGTTCACTAGATCATCAAGGAGATGCTGCTGACATCAGATTAAATCTAATCTCTATCACAACTCTACAATCAATCCTGTTGGACTGGGCGATACGCTGTAGCACGAGCTCTCATCGATGGAGTAATGAGGGCCAATTATTACACACTATCCCCCAGTGCTCAAATAATAATAATAATAATAATAATAATAATAATAATAATGTAAGAATGAAGGTCACTGTACAAAAAGAAAAAGACTATACTTATAGGAGAACTACTCGAGAGTTTGGAGAAAATTTTAAGTTTTAAACGGTTTTAAACTTGTTTTCTTGAACAGAAAAGACGTAACAATTTCAGTCAAAAACAAAACAAAAAAAAACAAAAAAACAAAAACAGAGTCAACTTACAAACTTTACAGTTCTGTCACGTCTTTCTTGTGCTTTGATTGGGCATTGTGCGATTACTCTGCCTGCTTTTAGTTTCTCCTCCAAAGGCATTCTGGGGAGCAAAAAGGATTATAATAATAATAATAATAATAATAATAATAATAATAATAATAATAATAATAATAAAATAATCCACCTCGTTCACGGTCATGATGCCTTACGGGGGCGTGTCACTACCTGTGCGATCACCTGTGAGATTTTCTTTAAAATGTAAAGTGCTTTATAAATAAAATGTATTATTATTATTATTATTATTATTATTATTATTACCTGATGTGACTATCCATCCAATCAGGTCCGTTCAACAAAAATCCAAAATAATCTGCTTCATTACAACAGCAAATAATCTGATCTCAAGTTATCTTTGACAGAAATCAGCTGATAATCAGCAGGCAGTATGATGAAGTCTAGCATCAGCCCAAAACATTAGCAAAGGAAAAAAAAAAAGTGAAAAAAAACAAAAAACAAAAAACAAAAAAAAAACTAAACAAGAGAATGTCTTATCAGTAGACAGAAATGTTTATCTTGAAGTGAATGCGGGTGGAGTGGCACATCTTGAGGTGTGACATTTAAAAAAAGTTATTTTTTGCCCCCAGAACTAGTTGATAACAGGAAAACAACTGGCAGATGAGGTTGTGTGTGTGTGTGTGTGTGTATTATACTGTGTCCTATTAAATGAACACACTACACACACACACACACACAATTTCACCTCCTCCATCGAACTGATTTTCATTATTTGTGAACTGTTCAAGTGGTTAAAGTGGTGAGCAGACTTAGCATACTGAGAGATCACTGTTGCTAGGCAACCGCAAAATAAGGTTCACAGTTTAGCTAGCTAGGATGCAGCCGTTTCCACTTCTAATATACACACACACAGTGAAGGCACAGAGAGTGTAAATAAATAAATAAATAAATAAATGAATAAATAAATACAGAATTGTGTGGAACATTAACATTTCTCTCAGGTGTGCTGGTAAATTAGGAAGAATAAATACTCCGTCCGGCTAAAAGGACACAGTAATGTAACACTTAGCGTTGACTGCTAACGTGGCTTCCATGGGTTCTCAGTAGAACAGGACAACTTAGGAAATCTAAACTGTTTATTTTTATTCTCATACAGGGAACACAACAATATTTTCATGAACATAGAGGAATGTAGCCTAATCCCAATCCTAGTTCACGCAGACGCTAGTTCACTCCTTAGCGTCGCTGTATTTGAAGATAATATTTCATGGCTTGTTGATGCAGTAAATAAAGTGCATGTCGCTCTGCTTTAGCTTTAGCTTTAGCTCTGTTTGTGGTTTGTGGCTGCAAGTAGTTAATGGGTGGCGGATGCTGAATAAGTCGATTCCAAAGACAAGCGACTACTTCCTGTGCGTGTGTGTGTGTGTGTGTGTGTGTTTAAGTGAGAGTATGTGTGAATATGCGTCTTCCTGATTTCTGTATCACTTCTAAATTTATTAGCACTCATACCCTCTACTACAACAACGTCTACTACGACGGGACGCGGAGTGTTTATAGCAGCACGCTTAATTTATCTGTAGTGTTATTAGCCGAGTGTGTGTGTGTGTGTGAGCGAGAGAGAGCGTGTGCACACGTGCGTGCGTGCGTGCGTGCGTGTGTGTGTGTGTGAGAGAGAGAGAGCTTGAGGTTAACAGTGCAATAAGGATGGAAGAGTTAGCGATGTACCACGGGGCCATCAGTAAAGAGCGAGCTGAGAGGATCCTGGGGGCGACCGGCCGAGACGGCAGCTTCCTGATCAGAGACAGCGAGACCGTCCCGGGGTCCTACTGCATCTGCGTGCTGTACGTGCTCTCCTTTTTATTCTTTTATTTATTCATTCCTTAAAAAAAAAGATTTTAAACACCTGCTTATCTGTATATCCATGCTCCCGTTTCTCTCTCCAGGATCTTTTAGGAATTTTTGGGTTCTGTTTCACTCAGGAATGGTTATATACTTTATACACTTTATACTGTTTATATACTTTATATACTTTATACACTTTATACACTTTATATACTTTATACACTTTATACTGTTTATATACTTTATACACTTTATACTGTTTATATACTTTATATACTTTATACACTTTATATACTTTATATACTTTATACAC
>CM074942.1:16259267-16266767 GCA_037576815.1 Pangasius larnaudii
GAAACACACTCAGCATGCCATTTAAACTAAAGATTCCGGCATGACGTCCAAAAAGAAGATTCCAGAATGCCATTTAAACGCAAGATTCCAGAAATCACATTTTAAACACATGAGTCCGGAATTACAATTTAAACAAGAGATTCCAGAATTCCTGTTTACGGAGACCGTTCCGAAATTCCATTTAAACAGAAAATTAATTCATTTGGAATTTTGAAATGCCATTAACTGCCACCTAAGCAGAAGATTCCTTTGAGTTATTTTAACAGGATATGACGGAATGCCATTTAATCCAAGATTCCGGAAAGCCACTTTTAAACAGAATATTAAAAAGGGACTTTATTAAGTCGATATGACGATAAGCAACATAAATCCTGAAAGTCATTTAAACGGGATGTTAGAGAAACCGCCAATTAAACCCAAGATTCCGGAATGCCGGTTAAATAGATAATTCCAGAATGCCTTTTAAACTGAAGGCTCCGGAATGCTACTAAAGGTGATCATTTTGGAAACCCACCTCCTAAGCAGATGGTTCCACATCTGCATTAAAAAAAAAAGATTTTGGAAGTTCTTTTCAAACAGAATAATAATAGTCTCTCTTTTTTTAATTAAAAAAACATGATTCTGGAATGCCATTTAAAGAGCAGATTCTGGAACGTCGCGGAAAAGGATTCGTGGAATGGCGTTTATTAAAAAAACATTCTGGAAGGCAGTTTAAACATCAAAAAAAAAAAAAAAAAAAAAGATCCCGGATTGCGATGCAAGTAGACGGTTCAGCAATTCCTTTTAAACAGAAGATTCCGGAATACTGTTTAAGTACATGATTCCGGAATGCTGTTGAAACAGAAGATTGTGGAATGCCTCTTAAACCGGTGCTTATAGAAGGCCACTGGAGTGAGAGAATGCCGTCGGGCCGTGCAGAACGTGTGGTACGTGACGTTTCCAATCCAAGGTGTCCATTAAAAGGCTCCATCCGAGGCGTCTGAATCCGAGAAAGCTGAAAGGTAATGTTTTTCCGGGGAATATCCTCAAGTTTTCCGAAGCGCAAGCTCAAGTTTTAGTTCATTTTAATGTCTATTTAAATTTCTGCAAAGACGGATCAGCATTTCATCCACAGAGCTCGTTTCTATGCAAAGTAGCACTCATCACTTGCTGAATTTTTTTTCCTAAAAAGACTGCGGGATATTCCGGATATTCACAAGGGCTTGTGTTCTTGTCTTTTCACCACAGAGAATAACGAAAGCAGAGACCTTTTTGGGTCAAAACAGAAGGCTTTTTGCGTCACAATTGAACCATTAACACAAAAAGAATAAATGTAAAGCTTGCAAACAGGGCACTTCCTTAAATAACGTAATGACACATCATTTTATCACATTCCAGAGTCAGAGAAGTCTTTCGTGATTTTGTCTTGGCAACATCCTGGAAAGTAAGCTGAGAACTGTTGTGTGTGTGTGTGTGTGTGTGTGTGTGTGTGTGTGTGTTTCTGTGTGTGTGTGTTACCTACGCCCAGCGTCACTCTGTCTGATTAGCTGTACATTAAACGGACTATCAGCCAGTTCAGGATGCTGTTCGACAGGTAGGATGTAAAATCCATCATAACCCGTGACACGACCCTCTGAAAGAAGCTCCTCCTTCTCTTTCTCCGTCCACGCTTTGACTCCGCCTTCTCCCTCCCGCACCCGTCTCTGCTCCATTAGCCACGCCGCCCGCACGGCCCTCGCTCGCGCGGACTCGATCACTCGCACTCTCTCCTCGTCCGGCGTTGCTCCGTAACGCACGTGCAGGCTCAGCGCCCCCTGCTGGAGGACGATTTCTGCGAATCGCCGCGTTTCTCCGCCCATCACTGCGCTCATCTGTGAAACCGACACATTGACACCGTTCTCCAGCACTCTGGCTCCGCCCCCAACTCCAACCACGGCGAGGTCTACCTCGAGAGAGCTAGCCTTGCAGAAATAGTGCGTGTCGCGTCCAGCGACGGTGAAGTGGAGATCGCTCAAGTAGACGGCGCCTTTCAGGAGTGAGGCCACGCGACGGCCGTCCTCGCTAGCCACTCCCACTATCTCTGTCGCAACAACGCCGTCACGGATAGCGAACTTCACACCTTTACCAAAGATGGAGGAGAGGGCAGAGAAGCGTGGGCGGAGCATATGCCTGCTTCCCGGCTTCCCATTTGCTGAGCTCATGGGGAGGCGGTCCAACGAGATGAAGCTCTGAAGACGCTTCTGAAGCTCGCACTGAACTCCCAGAACCACCTGGAGAGAGCGAGAAACAGCATATTCAATATACAATGTGTGTTATATAACGTTATTTTCATGTCTTTTGCATATTTCCAGTGAGACCTTGCTCGGTTCCCAGCTGTGTGTTCGTGCCTGTGTGTTCATCATCTCGTATGTGTGTTGGGTTTTCTCCACGGGCAGCGTGGGAAAGCCGGGAACAACGTTATGGAGCTGGAAGCCAAACAGCTGCAGCCAACTGCTAACATCTGCACGCACACACACACACACACACACACACACACACACACACACACATTTTAATTTTCTTTTGAATTTAGAAGTATAACTCACAGAATGGCATTTCCAAGTCATATAGTACTACGGATCCAAAAAAAAAATATCCTTGTTAGAGAAATGCCTCGAAAACCGTAATTATCACTGGTCAGGTTATTTAGCTCATTAACAGACTACCTAGCTACAAGCTAACAGGGAAACCATGGCAACCATGGTTACCTTCTGATGACTAAATGCTACGGGGAACCAGGGACGAGCCCCTTTCACCTCTCACCTGTTGTGAACTTGGTGACATCTTGAACGCTGCCTAACGGGTTGTTGTTCTTGAACGCGTACAGGTTGAACGGTTTAGGGTCTTCGCTCATCTCCGCCCACAGGTCGTGATTGGGCGTTGTCCATCTCCCAGCGACTGTGTCATAGTCACGGCGCCCGATGCGGACGAGCCGGGTGAGGGGGTCGTAGAGCCCTCCGTGGAAGCCGAATGGCAGCGCGAAGGCTGGGTTCGAGTCACGGTAGACGTCTCCGTACGGCGTGTAGCGGATCTCTTTGACCACGGTGCCTCGGCTGCTGAAAATGGCGAGAGGCGTCCCTGCCACGTCGCACGCCACGTAAAACTCCTCACCGCTGCTCATCTCCATAGCGATCAGGTGACCCTGCAGGTCATAGTAGAGCGACGTGATCTCGGAAGCGCCGTGATCGTAAAGATGCGTGACGCGCGTCGGTTCCGTCAGATCGGCATAGAAAAACTGAATCCGTGTCCCGTCACTTGTTTGCGTAAAAACCCGTCTTCCGAGTCCATCGTATCGATAAGAGATGCGGCGGCCTGTTTGTCGATCTAGTGCCCCCTGCAGGTGACCGTTAGCGCTGTAACGGAACACAAGAGTGCCACGTGAACGCAGGAATCCGTCTTCGTCTACGCGGTACTGGACATCTCCAAGGCGCGTGATGCGATCTCTGAGATCGTAGCGTATAGGTGTTAGCCGGCCATTAACGTTAACGTCACCGTGACTCAGCAGGTTAATATTTCCATTCAGGTCGTAGCCGTAGCGCCACATGGGACGATCGTCAACGGAAACGGATGCCAGCTGGCTGTCGGCATCGTAGCGGTAAGCATGGCGCGTAACATTAGCGTCGACACCCACACGCACGTCACACGCACTGACGCGTCCTGCTCCGTCGTACTGCAGCGTCATCCAGAAGGCTATCGACTTTAGGATCTCGTACTGGACCTCGATGAGCTGTCCGTTAGCGTTGTAGATCTTGGTGTGCTTCATAGCGTGTGTGGTAATCACTTGGTTCAGGTCGTAGCTGATCACGCTGAACTTCCCGAACTGCTCAATACGTCCCGACACGTCCACGTAGCGGTAGAGGTCAATGGGCAGCGGCGTCTCGTTGATCATAGCCTGCATGCTGGTGACACGGAAATTGTTGTAGCTGTAGTCAAAGCGCGCGTTCACCAAACCCTCCTCGCTAAAACGATAGATCTGCCTTCCCACCAACGGACCTGCGAGAAAGAAAATATAGCTGAGGATGTTGTTTTCTGTCTCGAAATGGAGGACGCTGTTGCTTCGCCACAGTTACAGAAAATCAAGAATTTATCTGAACAAGTGAATGCACACGACTTGCAAATATTGCTAATGTCAGTTTAAGCGATTAGCTTTTAGCGTGTACATTCTAAAAATAGGAATATGAAGAAGCGTCTTGTCTTTGCTTATCTGGCAGCATAAAGGAATATTATATCAGAAAAATAAATGCTAACATGGCTAACAGTTCACAAAATCTCCAGGTAGGTAACACCAGCTAGCGTGAATGATTTGTGGAATTATTCATACACCAATCTGTCCACCTCAGCAAAGTGGGGATGTTGGGTTTTTTTTTTTTTGGTCATCTTTCTGTGCAGTGGATTACTAATGCAAATTCAAATTTGCATAAAAAAAGGAGAAAATGAAGAAATAATTAGCCACATTAGCAATTTCGATGATTTATCAGCTGTCGCATTGCCACTTGCCGATGTTGCTAATGTCAGCACAAGGCTGCAGATCCAGGAACAGATCCTCTCTTTTACACGCTAATGAAAAGTTATGCGGCTCTTAAATCAGCTCCCGTCTCCGAGACACAGGAAATATGAAGCCGTGTGCAGCATGAAGGAATATTACACCCTCAAAATGCTAATCTGGCTAATATAAACAGACGCTAGCAGCTCCAGCTAGCATGAGTGATTTGTGGAATTTTCTGGAACCTTCTTGTTCTCATTAGGTGCATCTCTCTTCACATGTTGCGATCATTTTACGTAAAATTCTGACGAGTCAATCATTTATTGTTGAAAAAAATTTATTGCTAACGTCGTTAACGACTAGCATCATCTAGCAGGAACTAGCACGAGTGATTTGTGGAATATTAGCTTCTTACTCTAATCGCATATATTCTGAAAAATATACGTACTTAATTATTTATTAACTATTTTTTTTGCTTTTAAACTTTCACACCTCAGTGAATTAACCTCATAAGATAAAGCATAATACAGTCATAAATGCTAACAGTGAACAAAAGCTAGCATTAGCAATTTGCGGAACGTTTCAGACGCAACACTTCACTAGCATTAGCCAGTTGACTGGCTTAGTTAACGCTAACGTAATGCCGTAACAGTCCACGTTTGGTTTGCTAGCTAGCTAAGATGAGGTAAAGGTATTACTCTGTAAATAAAACAGTTTGCGGAGGTTATTAAAGTTACGCAGAATGTTTAGCTTGATGTCCTCGCTCTCATGGTTCCAACCAAACATTTTTATTATCGTAGGCAAAAATAAATAATATATTAGACGTTTCTATTCACTGTCGAAGATTCGACGTTTAGCTACGACAAAAATGTTTTTTTTTCATCATTTATTTTTCTGTAGGTGGATAATGTGCACGTGTTACGCTGAAGTTAGCGGTTATGAGCGCACAAAGAATTTCCTGTTGATTAAATATTCCAGTGAGTCATTAATATTTGCGTACGTTATATATTAATATTTAGCGCTCACCCGTCTGCCGGTATCGTATCGTACACACGAAGCCTTCCTGCATCAGGTGGATGGTCTTCAGCGCGCCGGACGCCTCGTCGTAGGTGAAACTAACCACCGTGGAGTCGTAAAGGACCTCGCCGAGTCGCGCCGCTCGGCCGTATCTGTACACGGCACGCCTGCCCGAGCCGAGATACAGCGTCTGCAGGAGGCGCCCGTCGTGGGCGTGGTCCTGAACGATGGAGTGGGCGGAGCCATCAGGGGGCGTGTAGGTGTTGCGGTAGTAGCCGATGGAGAGCGCGGTCTGCAGGCCGTGCTTCACCATGCTGGGAAGAGTGACGGAGAGGAGGTGGTCCATCTGATCGAACTCGAACGTGTAGCGACGCTGACTCTGAAGCAACAGCTGGATGGACTGAGAGAGAGAGAGAGAGAGAGAGAGCGAGAGAGAGAGAGGAAAAGACGAGAGAGAGAAAAAGATTAGGGAGAAAAAAGGAGAGTTCCAAGAAACGTGGTGAAAAAAACAAAACAATCATCCATTAGCAGTCTAACTGAGCAAAACTTTTACTGGGCATTTAAAACTGATTTTAATGTTTCTGAAAAAGCTAGCTATGGTTACGTAATTTTTATATTGAGTATTTACAACAAATTTTAAAATTATGAATTTTCTTTATTGGGTGTTTACAAAAAAAATGTAAAATTAGAATTCTTTTATTAGGTATTTACAGCAAATTTTTAAATTCGGATTTTTTTTAAACTGGGTATTTACAACAAATATTAGAATTAAGTACATTTTGTATTGGATATTTATAACCGATTGTAAAGTTTGCACAACAGCTAGCTAAGGTTACGAGCTAAGCTTTACTGAGTATTTTAAAGTCTGCTAGCTAGGGTTAAATAAACTACTGCGGTGATGTTTATGATTAATGAGCTGCGCAATAAGAGTGATATTTAATACGAGATTGTGATCATATTTTAAACACGATAAATATCAGGATATAAAGTCGGTAAAACGCGTACCTTGTCCATAAAGGTGTAGCTCCAGGTGTTGCCGTTGGCCCAGGTGCGGCTGACGAGCCTGCCGTTGTCGTAGTCCCTGCGTTCGCTCCAGTTCCCTCTCTGGATGACGGAGACGAGGCCCATGGTGGTGTAGCTCACTTTCACCTCGCTGTATTTGCTGGGGGTCCAGAGCACCGGGAGGCCGAGCTCGTCGTACTGGACGCGCAGCGTGAACTTGCGGTGATCGTCGTAAATCTTCCCCACGCGAGTCGCCTGGTTGTAGTCTATAGAGAGCACGTTCCTGTTGTGAGCCTGACACAGACAGAGGCGAGGATCGTTTACACATCTGTCTCACATCTGCCTCACATCTGTCTCACATCTTTCAAGACACCGCGTTGGACACGTTCATCGCATGAAAAATGTAAGGTTTTATTCTTTAATAACACTTTGAAATGATTCATATACAGATTCATCCAATTGTACAGTTTTCCCAAATGTGAAACGTTACCTAAATAATAACCCTGTTGAGTCTTTGAAGTTATGTTGTGTTATCTCTATGCGTGTGTACGTGTGTGTACGTGTGTGTGTGTGTGTGTGTGTGTGTGTGTTACCCGCAGTCTGCGCTCGTACGCGCTGTAGTTCCCTCGACTCTGCTCTCGTCTCTGCCTCCACTCGATCAGACTCGAGCTCTGCTCTCCCGGCAGCGTGATGTTGCACCTGCCCACCGTGGGGTGGATCGCCCCCGGCAACAGCCCCGGCAACGGCCCCGCCCCCATGTTGGGCTCCGTGCTTAGGGTGACGTCCATTCCGCTGGAGTACGTCGCAGACAGAGAGCCGTCTCCGCTCACGCGGTACACACTCGTCGCGTGACCTACGGAGTGAGTAAGGGGGTTTCTGTCAGTATTCGATCTGTGGTGCATCATGGGAAAATATCTGGCTATGTTTGGCTATATGTAGTATGTTGAAGAATGATCCTGCAACAAAGTATGTGATATGAG
>CM074942.1:16283074-16285574 GCA_037576815.1 Pangasius larnaudii
AAAAAAAACCCTGATAAATAAAACAAACTGGATAAAACGAAACCTGTGCAGTTTAGAGGTGCAGGAAGTGTACCGACACTTGTTAGCTACATTAGCATCGTAGCTTCAATGCAAATCTAACTGAGGCGAGGGAACTAAGAAAGGTTTCCATTTCAAACATTCATCCAGGAGCTTTAGCCCTGGAACTTTCGACCAAATACTTTAATCAAGGAACTTTAGTTCAGGAAACTTAAAGCCAGAACTTTAGCCAAAGATTTTTTTACAGGGGCTTTGGTCCAGGAACCATAGTCCAGGAACTTTAACTCAGAAATCTCGGAGCAAGAATTTTATTCCAGGAATCTTTAGCTCAAAAACTTTAATTCAGAATATTAGACCTGGAACTTTAAACCAAAAAGTTTAGTTCAGGAACTTTAGTCCAGGAACTAATAAAAGCCCAGTATAAAAACTTTCTTTTCAAAACTTAAAAAAAAATAAACATTTTTTTCTTCCAAATTTCAGGATTTTCAATTTGCACTTTCAGAATTCACATTAACGAGCTGGAAAAAAAAAAAATCCATATTGTTTCTAATAAATTTTTGTACCTCTTTTGTTAGCTTTTCCTTTTTACATATTTTTTTACGTTCCATTACGTTACAACATTGTTGCTCCAGACACATGGCAGTGAATCATACGTTAAACTTTAAACTTGCGCTGAAATCATTTTTAATATCCACATACTTGTGAATTTAATGAGCTGAAGATGAATAATAGCGTATTCGCAGGAGCCGGCGGCCTATCAGGTGCCTCGAGCTCGTCCAGGCGACCAATCACAGCGCAGCAACACCGTACGCGTGTTAAAATATTCATCTTCTTTAATCACGGCATTAGAATTTTAAAACCTACATAAGAAGCTGATGTAGTTCTCCTCAATCATGTTCTATCTTTCTTTCTTCCTCTTCTCTCTGCTTATCCTTCGCTTTATTGTCCTGATGGAAAATCAATCATATATATTTATATAATGAGGCAACACTTTGCACGAGGCTTGT
Source organism: Pangasius larnaudii (assembly GCA_037576815.1). Lineage (NCBI taxonomy): Eukaryota > Metazoa > Chordata > Actinopteri > Siluriformes > Pangasiidae > Pangasius > Pangasius larnaudii. Next base: position 16,284,100 of record CM074942.1, read on the forward strand.
GTTCATAAATCACCGCGTTTGCGCTCCAGCAGTTAGAATGATTTATGAATTCAGGCTTCGTGGAAAGTCTGCCGGTTTCTGGAAGCCGTCTCTCTCAGTTTCCCTCCTCGTCCCGTTCCCCGTCTGTCTGAATATCGCTCTTCATCGATACATACCGCATTACACGTGATCGCAGGTCGATACGCACCTCATCATATCTAATCACGGATCAATGACATCCGCAGCATCGTCTTACAACAAAATCAATTTCGCAAACGTGTTTTAAGGAGGAAAGTGAAGTTTTGAAGTCGATAGTAATTGTGTCAGCAAATTTCACTCTGAAAAAGCTCTTGTGATCATTTCCATTCCCTTTGGCTGCAGTTCTCCGATTGAAAATAATTTTCAAAAAAGTTGAGAAACGAGGCTGCCAATTTCACTTCCTGATTTTACATCTTTATGCTCCGGCTTCTTCTTGAACATTAACTCCTGATCATTAGCTTTTTCTTACTGAGGATCTTAAAGTCAGGAGCCTGAGGCCAGGAACTTTAGCCTAGCCTTCACAGCCTGGAAACTTCACACTACAAATTTTAGCCCAAGAATTTTAGCCTGATATCCTGAGTCCAGAAAGTCTAGCACAGAAACTTTAGGGTTCAGGAATTCAGCTCAGCATCTTTAGACCAAGAACTTAGCCTAGGAATGCTAGGTCAGGAACTTTAGACAGGGAACTTCAACCTCACATTACTCTTCCTTGACTCGGCTTTGAGCTCCCCAGAGTCCAGCTCCTAAAACTTTCCCCAGAGTCTGGCTCCACCCCTAAACTTTCCCCAGAGTCAGGCTCCACCCCTAAACTTTCCCCAGAGTCAGGCTCCGCCCCTAAAACATTTCCCAGCATCAGGCTCCATCCCTAGAACATTTCCCAGAGTCAGGCTCCGCCCCTAAACTTTCCCCAGAGTCAGGCTCCGCCCCTAAACTTTCCTCAGAGTCAGGCTCCACCCCTAAACTTTCCCCAGAGTCAGGCTCCGCCCCTAAAAGTTTACTCAGATTCAATTTCCACCCCTAGCCCTTTTCCCGAAAGTCAAAACAAAAGACACTCCTCCGTGGAAGCGTCCAATGTGCTGAGGTGGGAAACGACGTTATTATTACTTATACGGTATCACAAATGCAGCATTCCCCAGTGTGTATTTGTGTGTAGCTCACCTTTGTGTATGTGTATGTGTGTGTGTGTGTGTGTGTGTGTGTGTGTGTGTGTGTGTGTGCGCGTGTGTGTCTTACCTGTAGAGCAGTCGGTTCCGGTCCAGCCCTGCTCACACTCACACATCCCCGTTTCGGAATGGTACGTCCCGTGTCTCGAGCACTGCTCCTTACAGACCGGGAGAGGATTCTCACACATTTCTCCACCCCATCCGGCAGAACACACACACTCCCCACGGACACACACACCTCGACCTGAACATGTGGGGTCGATGCAGTCCACTGCAACACACACACACACACAC
>CM074942.1:16288074-16291386 GCA_037576815.1 Pangasius larnaudii
GAGAGACAGACAGACAGAGAGAGAGAGAGAGACAGACAGACAGAGACAGAGACAGGCATAGAGAGAGAGAGAGAGAGAGAGAGAGAGAGAGAGAGAGAGACAGAGACAGAGACAGGCATAGAGAGAGAGAGAGACAGACAGACAGACAGAGACAGGCATAGAGAGAGAGAGAGAGAGAGAGAGAGACAGACAGACAGAGACTGGTATAAAGAGAGAGACAGATATAAAAAGACAGATATAGAAAGAGACAGGAAATGAAAGAGACAGGTGTTGTGATAGACAGGCAGAAATTAAGACAGGTAGAGAGACAGGTACAGAGAGAGAGAGAAAGAGAGAGAGAGAGAGGCAGATTTGACAGAGACAGAGTGAGAGAGAGAGACAGAGAGAGGAAAAAATAGAGATAGGTATAAAATGAAACAGGTAAAGAGAGACATATTTAGACACATAGAGATATTATTTAAACACACTGACAGGCAAAGAAAAAAGTTAAAAAAAGCGACAGGTTGAGACTCAGATATTTACAGAAAGAGAGAGATACGTAGAGGAAAAGACCGGTATAGAATGAGAGAAAGACTGTATTGGGAGGTATAGAAAAGACGGGTAAGGAAAGCAACGAGAAAAGTAGAAGACTGTAGACTAATTCATATTTGAACACACAGGACTTTGGCGTACTAGATATCTATCAAAGCCTTTGATGTCATTGATATCTATATTATAACTGCATTATAAACAATATGGTTAGTAAAGACACTAATGTTCATTGTGAAGTGAATTAGAAAAGCTGCAATAATAACAGAGGAAGACGAGAAGCAGGAGGCAGATCATCGCTGTCCCACCGTAATGACCAGACCGACTCCAGCGGACTTGCCCCAGGACTCCTGTCAGTGTGCATCAGTGTGTGCGTTTCTGGTAGTTTCTGGCAGTAAGTTCACCTCGTGCGTTTTGAGTCTTGCTCTCCTCATGGAGACATTTTGTTTGAATAATGTCTACTTACAGCCGTTCCCGGTGCTCAGGCTCTCATTGCAATTGAGCTCACTCAAACTGACTCCTTGACAGCGTGACTGAGCCAAGAGCGTAAAGCGTAAATTGCAGAACCGCAGCTCAACAACCTAGGGACTCCTCGAGGAAGTTGACGAGAGCAATTACAACAATAGCTCTCCACCACCACAACTGAGTCGACTCAGGAAACACGCGGTGCCGATGCTGACACCAGACCTAAGGAGGCCAGGGTTCCCCACCAACAGCTTGACCATCACTCAGAGTTTTCCTGTCCAGGTTTCCGGAGTGTAGCCTTGCATGTCTGCAGTGGTACGGTGGTTCACCTACCATCGGAACCACTCGGCGCTCCCTCGCCTTGGGATTTCAACCCTGTGCATTACTGTCATTCCTTTTCTTAACAGCTGTAGCTTCTGACAGGCCCCTCGGCTCTGGGATCAGCAGTGCAATACTTCTGCAATTTTTATCCATGTAAATTCGACAGGTTTTTGAGGCACAGTATCACAGATTTCACAGCAGAGTTCTGCACACTTGACATTGAGAGTCAGTGTAATGGAAAAGCTCTGCTAATGACTTTATAATAGATTCAGAAGGATGATCTACCTTATCAGATCAGGAGAACTCAATAGAGCGATTGATCCCTAGGGTGATCCAGCTAGATCATAGACAGAGGTGGCGTAGAGAGAGCTGACAGCTGGTAAGTAAGCTCGATTCCACCTCTTCGCACTGATTATAATTAAAGGAGAGAGGAAAAACAATGTGTCAGGGATGGTACATATATCATGGTGCTGAAGTCAAATTTGGGAGGCTCCAGTTGCCTTCAGGCAAATGAACTGCTGACCCCGCACAATCCCTAGAAAAATTCAAAGAACACCTAGCACCTTTTACATACATGAGGCTTTACTGAATGTAACAACCTTCTGTCATTCGGCTTCAGCAAATCTTTCCTCCTGGTCTGGAATGGTGGTGGATCTGCATTTAGCCAAGAACACTGGGTGAGCGGTAGGAATACACTCTGGATGGGAAGACACTCTGACCACACTCGTTTACATGTAGGGGCCACCAATCCACCGACTGGCAGGTTTTTGGGAGATGGGAGGAAACCATAAATCCAGGAGGAACCCCACCTGGACACAGGAAGGACAGTACGGCAAGCTCAGGATCAAACCCGGGTCCCTGGAGTGGTGAGGTGGCAGAACTACTTGCTGCACCACCCTCCGGTACCCCACTGAATGCTCACAAGACTTCAGTAACAACAAGGCATCAATAGCAGGTTTTCTCAAACCTGTTATAGTCACAGACCCCTTTAACTGTTTAAACAAATCACAGAGAGGTTTATTTAACAAACTGTTCAAAAATCGGAGCACATTATTTAACTGTACACACTAATATGTCGGCTGTACACTGGAGCTTCCTGCTGACCTTCACACCCAGAACACATCTGATTGAAACTGAATTGTCATTAGATTCCAGTTGACATTATTTATATGCATAATAACGTTGATAATGGTAGGCTGTGGTTTCTGTCACAGAGGAAGGAAATTAGTCTGTGCTGCACGGATGCTTAGGGGGTTCCTGGGCCCCAGTCTGAGAATCGAGGTTCTACAGTACCACCTCACTGCCTGTAGGAGTGAGCCAGTGATTCGCTCCCTGGCAGTAAACCACTTGTACCTCTGAGCACCAATAACTAGTCACACGTTGTGGTCTAACCAACATCAGACACACCTGCCCTAGATAGGCCTTAGTGTGTGTGTGTGTGTGTGTGTGTGTGTGTGTGTGTGTGTGTGTGTTTGTGTTTGTGTGTGTGCACATTCTCACCTACAGCCGTGCTCTGCACCTTCACCTGCTCCGGTTTTCTGCCGTCATTGTAAACACCGATGTGCCACGTCCCTGCATCCAGATACTCCATAAACACAGTCGCCATGGCAACGCTCCGTCCATCCTGCTGCTGCTTCCCATCCAGCAGTTTCACGAAATCAAACTGCACACACACACACACACACACACACACACACACACACACAAACAAAAAAATAAATTGTTACTTCTACATCCCACTTTACACTTGGCTCTCTCTCTACCTTTATCTCTCGATACCTGTCTCTTTCTCTGTCTTTCTGTCTCTACCTCTCTCTCTCCCTTTCTTTTATCTCTCTCTCTCTCTCTCTCCACTTCTCTGTTTCTATAACTTTCTCTTACTACCTGTCTCACACCACAACTCTCTTTATCTCTGTTTAGACAGAGCCCCACACACACACACACACACACACACACACACACACACACACACACACACACACACACACACACACACAC
>CM074942.1:16291486-16293986 GCA_037576815.1 Pangasius larnaudii
GTGTGTGTGTGTGTGTGTGTGTGTGTGTGTGTGTGTGTGTGTGTATGTGTGTATGTGTGTATGTGTGTGTGTGTGTGTTGCGCAGAAAACCATGGAGCACCGGGGGAACCCTATGATGGTGGCGTGTGAACAGTCTCAGTTCATGGCAAACCTGGTGAGACTCATCAACGCCAAGAAGGCCATCGAGATCGGTGTGACATCATCATCACGCTGAACACACAAACACACACACACACACACACACACACACACACACACACACACACACAGACTGCGCTTCGTTTATTAATCTTTCATAAACCTGTGTGTAAATGTTCTTGCGTAAGCCAGACTGAGCTAAAATTTCCCTCTGGATTTACAAGAGTTTCAGAAACAATGATTTTCTTCATGCGTATGTTGATCAGCCATAAAGTGTAAAGTGTAAAGTGTAAAGTGAGTTCCTCACACAGCTCATTTGCATACAGTGACGCCCACAAAATGCCCATAAAAGGTAAAGTGCACAGACACTGGGAGCACGAAATGAGCGATCAAGGTAAAGACTGTGGAAAAACAGAAGTGGAATTATTTTCACTCATTTTTATGCCAATAAAATAATAATAATAATAATAATAATAATAATAATAATAATAATAAAAAGCGAGGGCTAAATCGCCCTTCAGCTGAGGCGATTGTTTACGGCTTACGGCTCTGCGCAGACAGAGCGGCTCGTCCTCCGTTTATACGCCGCCGTTTATTTGATCATATCTGAACAATTCGTTTTATTCATCTTAATGTATGGCATGTGTTGATTCTCTTTCTTTATTTTTTATATTCTATATTTAATGCTAATAAAATAAAGTTAGAGTTTACATTAGTGAGTCTAATTATGTGTAAATTCACACACACACACACACACACACACACACACACACAGGAGCACGAGTAGGATACGAAGGTTTACGAATACCAAATTTTCCTGTGTAAACATTCGTACGAAAGATTTACGAATAAATCCGTTCGTATGCAGCTTGATAATCGAGGCCCACTGTATAGTACACACTGACATGCACTGATTAGATTACTCTGTGTGTGTGTGTGTGTGTGTGTAGGTGTGTATACAGGCTATAACACTCTGAACGTTGCGCTGGCGTTACCTGACGACGGAAAGGTGGTGGCGTGTGACGTGAGTGAAGAATACGCCAACATCGGCAAACCCTTCTGGAAAGAGGTGAATGACTCCAGCTGCGTCACATCAGCATCACATCTGTCTGTTCTTCACACGCAACCTAAAGAACAAAAAAATGATCTCCTTCTCCGTGTTGTAGGCCGGCGTCGAACACAGAATAGACCTGCGCGTGCAGCCGGCGCTCAGAACTCTGGGTAAGAACTCGATTCGGAATGCTGATGTCATTTCCTGTGCTTCGTCACGACAGGTCTGCTTTCACTGACGGATTTCTGTCGTCAAAGCGGAAATGTTTGTCTCTGAAGAGAACGAACACACACACACACACACGTGTCTTATTTTTCCCCCGCAATAAAACAGCCAATCAGCATCGCAATGTAGAATGATTGACAGGTGTGTGTGTTTTAAACTCTCCCATATGAACTGACCCCGTCGAAGCTCCGCCCCCTTCCTCCCATCTCACATTAGTAATCTAATCTTCACTTGATTAGATTAACATGAAATAAAATCTATCAGTGTGTGTTCCACTTAGCTAACATTACACACACCGTCCACTTTATTAGAAACACCTGAACACTTATGCCGTTATCCAATCAGCCAATCACGTAGCAGCAGCAGTACGATGCATAAACTCATGCAGATGCAGGTCATGAGCTTCAGTTAATGTTCACATCAAACATCAGAATGAAGAAACAGTGAGATCTCTGTGACTTTAACCGTGACATGGTTGTTGGTGCCAGAAGAGCTGGTTTGAGTTTTTCAGAAACTGCTGATCTTCACACACAACAGTCTCTAGAGTTTACACATGATGGTGCGAAAAACAAAAAACATTGAATGAGCGGAGGAACCACAGCTAAACCACCATGTTGATGAGAGAGATCAGAGGAGAATGACCAGACTGGTCTGAGCTGCCAGACAGGAAGTCTAATAATGACTCAAATAAGCACTCTTTACAACTGTGGTGAGCTGAAAAGCATCTCAAAGCACACGACACATCAACACCTTGAGGTGGGAAACTACAGTCAAAACGTCGGTCATGTAACGAGTTTTATTAAAAATGTACTACATGTTTTTTTGTTTTTTTTACTCATTATTCCTCTTTGGTGTGTGTATGTGTGTGTGTGTGTGTTCTCAGATGATCTACTGGCTGCAGGGGAGGCCGAGACTTTCGATTTTGTGTTTATCGACGCTGATAAGCAGAATTACGACAATTATTACGAGAAATCACTGCAGCTGGTGAGGAAAGGAGGAATCATCGCCATCGACAACGTGAGTCACCCGTAGCGGTGTTAGCGCAGGTGTTTGGAGCGGCGAAGGGCGTTACTGTAGCGGCGTTTA
>CM074942.1:16298986-16308267 GCA_037576815.1 Pangasius larnaudii
TGACACGTTACAGCCCTGTGGAAGGAAGAAAGCCAGGAGGCCGTGTGCACGAAACGGAGCCCTAAATACAGCAATAAATAAAATAATCTCTTAAAATATTCATCACGAAATAGGTCGCAGACGCCGTGCACGAAGATACTAACTACGTGATATTAGAGGGCGAGTAAAATTTCGCCTCTGGAGCCAAATAGGTCACGGCTGCCGCTGACAGCACTTCTGCTGTTTAGTGTTTTTCCTGCTTTAGCACACCTCATCAGTCACCGCTGATGAGTTCGAGCAGGAAAAACATGTAATTATGCAAATTCAGCCAGCCCTGCTTTAGCGCTTCCTCTGATTTAGATTTGGTTGCGTTTCTGGGTGAAAGCTATTGATTTTTTCCCCTCTTTATATATGTGTGTGTGTGTGTGTGTGTGTGTGTGTGTGTGTGTGTGTGTGTTAAAAACAACCCGTCTGCACCGCCATGGAAAGTTATTCTTACAGAGTTGCCAGAGGATGTAATTTCACAAGCGAGTCATTTGCATTTGGGCGCTCATTTAAAGCCAGTGTGGCCTTTTTTTCTTTTTTTTTTTTTTTTTTCTTTCTGAAAACACGGTCAGGATTTTTCCCGCCGCAGGCTATGTTAAAAACTTAATTTATTATATTGCACTCGGCCGGGCTGGTGAAAAGCGGCGCTGCAGATGGCTCAGAGATATGAATGTGTTTTCTTATTTACCCTCTTGTTTCTCTAATGGAGGAACGAGACCTTGCCCTCCTGGAAAAGGCCACCCCGGTCACTTGTGCTAGTCAGGATGAAGGCTAGCACTATTTTATTTATTTATTTATTTTTTGCAAGCATGTTTTGCTGAAATGAACCGTGCCATTTTGAAATGCCACCATTTGCAATGCTGCCCCGAGCTCGAGCTTCAACAACAGAACCTTCGGATTTGAAGTTTTAGAGAGTTTGATATATACACTGCGTAAGAGAAAACACACCTTATGCGCTACACGGCGCACTGTTTTGGCGTCCGCCATCTTGATTCTTAAGTTCTTAATGCTAGCCGCTGGATCTTCAGCCGTTTATAGGGAGTTACTCGTTATTAATTAGTCACAATATACATCACAATATACATAATGAGTTACAATATACATCAGGTGACCTTTGACCTCATGGCCCACAACGTTTCTCATCCGGTGGTAGAAAACCAGCGTGGACAACACAGAAAGACTTAGAATTATATACAACAACAGGGATTCATCTAAAATTCTTTAGAATGATCTAGAATAAAATTCTCTAAAATACAGTGAGCTAGCATGGAACACAACGACACAGAATAACCTGCGCAGAATGATCTAGAATCACGTGCAATGATCTAGATTTATCTAGAATGACTTACGATGATCTAAAATGCTCCGGAAAGACCTAGATATATGCAGAGTAACCTATCATGGCATAAAACAGAATGATCTACAATTCCCTGGAATGACTTAGCATGAGCTAGGATGAACTAGCGTGACACGGAATAACCTAGAATGATCTAGATTTATCTAGAAGGATGTAGATTTGTTAGAATGTCCAGGACTGTAGACTGATCTAGATTTACTTGCAATGATCTGAAATGCTCTAGACAACAATCCAGAGTGAGGAATTAGCAGAACAGCTTATAAAGACTTAGACACTTCTGATCTAGAATGATCTATAATGTCCACAAATGACCTAGATGTATCTCGAATGACCCACAATGATATAGACTAACCCATCATGATGTAGAACTATCTGGATTTATCTATATATTTATCTATAATCATCTAGAACGAAGCTGAAATATTTACAGGGATTCAGGACGGAATAACGTGGAAAGATCTAGAATGACCTAGAAATGTTCGGAATGAAGTAGAATTAATTACAACCATCCAGAACGTCCAGGAATGAGCCGCATGGTCTAGAATTGCTTACAATGATCAAGACTTAGCATGACCCAAGATTATCTAGAGTTATCTAGAACCAAGTAGAAGTCTTGAGAATGATGACGAGTATGGCAATGGAATAACCTAGACTGATCAGTAATGTCCGGGATCCAGATCTTTCTAGATGATCTAGATCGATCTCGAAAGTCACACAATGCTCTATAATGACACAGAATATATCAAATCAATAAAAACTGTCCCGCCCACATCTCCAGGTGAGACCAATTATGATTCGGAGTGACGTAGCTGAGGTTTACGGAACCACGCTGACTTTCCTACATCTTTTTTCAGTGTTTTTTCTAGTCGTATGGTTCATATTTATATTAAAATATATCAGGATTTCATCCAAATAAAGACAAGGATAAGGATATTTGCAGCACTAAGTGTCATTGCATCACTAGCTAACAAGGTCACAGTCGCTAACTTGGCAGTGGCTAATACTAACTCGCACTGATGATGGAGCACGAGATAATTTGTTCATTTTACAAACCAAATGTTTCTAGACCTCCTTCTTTCGTAACACTTTTACTACACTTTGAGCGCTGTAAGTTATATATCAGGAAAACAAGCCCCCCCCCCCACTCACAGTCAAACGGACAGCGTGACTCAGGAGGAACACTCGTCCATCACGCGGTGCACTTAACTTTTAAAATGACTGGTGACCTGCACTTACAGTCCTCCATCATTATTACTATCAAAACGGTGGCATCCTCAAACAACCTGAAATCAAAACTGACCTTTTTTTCCCACCTTGTTAGCTCATGTCCTTGGTCACATTGCAGCATGATTCGTCCGCACTAATCACTTCAAAAGACAAAGTACGTTCTTTGTCTGTAATCTTCCACTAAAGTGCTGAGATATATCTATATATATTTATATTTATATATATAGCCAATAATTTCACATCAGGTTTCACCTCCCGTCCCAAACACACAATCATGTTATCCTTCTAAATAATTAATTTCCAAAAAAAAAAAAGAAAAAAGAAAATTCACTCGAATCCCTTTCTAAGGTTCACAGGAACATTAAGGATTCGAAGTTTTCTAAGAGTCCCTGATAAAACTCATCTGGTTGTCCATAAATAAAAATGACTTTCGTTTCCATCGGGTTTCTGTCCCTGCATTTCCTGCAGCTTGAATTATCAAAGCCAGTGTAGTCACGAACTATTCAGTTCTTTCTCGGACACACTCGTCTTTCATGACTGCTGTTCATTACAAATATGAAATGTATGTATCATTTATTTATTACTGCAATGCCACAGCAACAATCTATGCAGCTCAAAGAGCTAAAAAAAAAAAAGTGAGCTGAATAAGATGTTTTCAATATATAACCTCCTCCTTTCTTCTTTCAGGCTCTAAGAGGTCAAAAAAAAAAACAACACCCAAAAAAAAAAAAAAAAAAAGCAGCCGAAGGACACAAACACTTGAAAATCAAAATAAAAGGCTCGTCCCACATACAAAGCTTTGAAAAATTCAATTTGCGGAGTACAATACACAACAAAAGCCCAGACCAAAACAACATCAACACTATAATACAAATTTATGCTCACAAATACATCACAAATATGATTAAAGACTCAAAATGGAGTCTTTAGAGTCCAGTAGAACTGAAGGTTTAATAATAAACAAATCCACGTCCAATCCCAGATCACGATTTTCGGCACATCGCGGATGATGTTAAACGCATATAAGATCGGGCCCAAGTGCTCGGGACGAGAAACTTCATCATCCATCACTCGTCATCATTCAAACGTTTCTGAATGAAATAATTAGCTTAAACGCTGAGGCCAAAGCGAGTCAAGGAAAAAGCAGTTTGTACAGAAAACATACACACTTTCATATTTATTACACTTTGCAATGCGAAATTACTTCGTTTCCTCACAAAGTAAACGTTACAGAGCCGATTAACTGCTTTATCACAGACCGGGGTATGGGGTAACTGCGTTCATAGCTTGCTGAACATTATGACCTGCGTTAATTCGGACGGAAATGCGACAGTGATCCGAGGACCTCGGAAGATCAGCGCAAGCTGTTTTTCCCCCTCACTCATGCAGCGAAGCACTCAGATTGATCGTATATCAATAAAAATATCCTCAAACCAAACAGAAGTTGATCAGATGGATGGGAAAAGCCTTCACCTGGTCAATTTGTGATATTTTCTCCTTTATTTACTGGAGTTCTGAAAACTAGAGACGATCCTGAACTGAAATATTTCTCTGCTGCATGTTTAACGTGTCTGTCTAGCATCTTAAAGTGAAAAGGAAAGGTTCTGAAAGGTTCCGAAAGGTTCCGAAAGGTTCTGAAAGATTCTGAAAGGTTCTGAAAGGTTCTGAAAGGTTCTGAAAGGTTCCGAAAGGTTCGGCGAAACGATCAACGTGCCGGTTTTGTTCCACTGGATTTTATCGGGCCATTTTAAACTTCTGTGCACACAGACATCGCGGGACATTTTAAAAGTCGTTATCTGATTATAGACTGGACTGATTAGACTTCTGTACGTTTCGCTACGGCACACAGCTATCAAAAAAAAAGCACATTTAGCCAGAGAGATTGCATTTATCCCGGCGTTTGTTAAACTGGCTCCTTACACAACGCGATATCTGAGGGTTAGAAAGTAGACTAAATAAAATAAAATACCGCGTCTCCAGGCCGTTTTGCTGTAATCAGACTTCAGACTTCACACCACACCAGCGTTCTTCCGCTAGCCATCACTCCGCTCACTAGCTACACTGCAGATTTATTAAAGATTTCGTCTGGATCCTGGCTGGTGAGGAAGCGCATACAGTAAACCATCCCTTAATGCAGATCACGTGCCCCGTTACCCGTCAGCTTCATCCTGCCCTAAGAAGGGTGCATTTAATAATTCGGTTAGCGTTCGGGCTTAATGTAAATAAAACCGAGCCAGCTGACGTCAATGCTAAAATCCTGCATCAAATTGAGATTGACTGCACATTACATGGCCGAGAGAAGGCATTAGATATCTCGGTATTTTTATACCCCTGTCGATAGACAGACTACGCCACGCCGACTACGGAAAGCTAATCCATAAAATCACAAATGATTGGCCGGCATTACCTCCATTACTGCCAGGACCAAGAGGACCCCAAAAGAGCAGCCGGTTTCTCGCAGTACCTACGAGGAAGTGTTTAGTTATAACCAAAGTGGCAGCACTTGCATTCAAGTCCAGGTGCCACTTCACTCCATCACACCACGCCATAGTTGATTATTTTACTATAACAGCATGTCACCGTGTGGTTTATTCCTTATTTCACAGATGAAAGCGAGCCCTGAGACACGTTTCTCTCCCGGCCGAAGTCATTTTTAAAGTAAGGGTACTTTTACCTGAGAAAGGTGTTTTCGATCTCCCGGATCCCATCGAGGAGAGAAATGGTTCTATACGAACTCTAACCAGCGGGTTCCTTCCCTTCTTTATGAATAACAGTTATGATGGCGTCTCTCCAGGAGGGAGCTCGACAAGCTGTATCTAAAAGATATAGTTGTAATAATCGAGGCAATATTACCTCTGTAAATCTTCTCCGTGTCACGGCCCGGGCTTTTATCATCTTTTACATCTGTAATAGCCGCTCAAATTTCCTAATCACACTTAGGTTTTTAAATTGGTCTGGATTAAACAGGATTTAGAGCCAGATGTAGCGACACCAGGAGCCACTGCGCAAAGAAAGGGACAAATGTGTAGCAGAAACGGATGTTCAGTCTTACACAAGCTGTACCGAGTCACGCACGCTGAGCCTGCGACTCGTCACGAGGCAGAAAGATCAGGACTAACGAGGAAGTGCAGGTTCAGTCAGACAGATAAACAGCGAGCGGACGCTGGGTCGTGGCAACAGACCGCGGCGATTAAGGGGCGTGAAATTTTAAAAACAGGGAAAATATTATTTAAAAAATAAAATCTGCTAATTGAAAGATATTTTTGAGAAAAACTTGTCTGTAGATCTCTAACGTTAGCACTATTAATCACAGCGATTCCCAAACTAGGGGTCGTGGGGTCACTTGAGTCACAACTGGGATCTCATCTCTTTTTTATTCTTTTATACAATGAATAGTATGAATATTGAGTTATGACCTGTAAGTTCCTCCAAATGACTGAACAACTCACTGAATAACTGACTGACTGAATAATCGAATAAATAACTGACTGAATAACTGACCAACTGTCTCACTGTCTCACTGACTGACTCATTCACTGACTCATTCACTGACTCATTCACTGACTCATTCACTGACTCATTCACTGACCGACTGTCTCACTGACTGACTGAACAACTGACAGACTGACTGACTGACTCACTGACTGACTGAATAACTGACTTACTCACTGACTGACTGTATAACTGACCAACTGACTCACTGACTGACTCACTGACTGGAAGAAGAGAACACAGAAATATGCTGAAACGGTTATTAAATATGGAATCGTTTATTTAACAGTTTATTAAACAGTTATTAAATATGGATTGCTAACCCTAAACTATAAATCTGAAACGTAGGGCTCACGGCTTGTGTCACAGAAAATCCGTACTGTCCACTTCCAGTCGTTTGCCCAAAAGTTTTGGAACCCCTGATTTTTCACGTAAGCTGAAGGAGAGAGTGGCTGTGAGGAAGGGCGGCCCACTGAGCTAAAATAAATAAATAAATAAATAAAAGGAAGGAAGGAAGGAAGGCGGCGGCGTGCCGCAACGCTCAGCCAGCAGCAGAGTGCCGTCTGGGTTCGCTCTCGTCAGCAGTGTCATAGTGTCATGTCGCTCTGTGTGTTTGCTCGCCGTCGTGTGTGAAGTCAGGAACACGCTCAGAGACACAGCCATGTTTACATCTGCAGCTTTTCTCCCCAAGCGCCCGGAAAGTGATGCGGCGTGATTCAGGGCGAGATTCAGGGCGAGATTCAGGGCGAGATTCAGGGCGAGTGCAGAGCGACGGCGTTGAGTCCGTAGGGCTTTTTTCTGGATAATTTAAAAATGTCATTAGAGCTACAGCTTTCAATCTTCTTGTAAAATAATTTTTAACCACCAAAAAAAAGTACTTAATGGAATAGTTTATTGATGCCGGTGTGATAAATGGAAATGGATTAATGGAAATTTGTCGCTGGTGTCATAAAGCACAGTGTTAGCGAATAACTGCGGTGACTTAAAGTAATGGCACCACCTTACAAATCAGAAGTATCGGCTATTTATTCGAAAAGAAATTCATTACAGTCACGATTTCCTGACTAATATATGAAACTCAAAATTTGAACATCCTGCTGGTCAGAACGTCAACATATTTAGAGAATTTTTGGGGAATCTAAATTTTGAAGAACGCTAACAGCCCTAATTAAGATATTAGTAACGAGCATCGCTATTAGCGACACTGTTAAATTCCATTTAATAGTTTGTTCATTATGGAAAATGAGAAGAAGAAGAAGAAGAAGAAGAAGAAGAAGAAGAAGAAAGAGAAGAAATGCTTGATGTGACAGAAATGCTCAGAGAAGAAGAGCAGCTTTACTCCTGTGACATTATGAAGAGACGATACACAATAACACAACAGCTAGCATCTTTAAAAACGCACTCTGGAATATTTCTCTCATGACCTTTCCTTCCTTCTTTCTTTCCTTCTTTCTTTCCTTCTTTCCTTCTTTCGGTCTTTCTTTCTTTCTTTCTAAACAGATTGTAAATCCGACTCCTGTCCTGTTGACTACGCCAGCGTACGGGACGACAGGACGTCCATTTCACACATTCGCGTTCTTCAAAAATGGTTCCTCATGGGGTTCTTGGTACCGTTAAGGGTTCTTTGCTTCCTTCAAGTGTTCTAGCTCGGGATCTTTTCTGCTCGGGAAACACTGCAGGGTTCTGCGTAGAACCTTTAGGGTAGAGGGACAACTGAAGAACTCATAAGAGTTTGACTGGTGTAATGAATGTATATAATAAATAAAGCTTTATGGGATTTATCTATAAATAAATAGCTTAGGAACACAAGGGTAAGTGTGTGTGTGTGTGTGTGTGTGTGTGCTATTTAGATCATTATCATGGTGGAGAGGGAGATGGCAGCAACACATGCCTCCAAACCCACACACACACACACACACACACACACACACACACACACCTCTCTGGGTGGTGTTGATTCCTGGCAGGTCGACGACAGTGAAGTCGGTTCCTTCCTGTGTGGGTTCTGCTTTACTCAGTCCGTTCTCAAACAACTCCAACCTGCGCAGAGTCCAGGGCAAACCGAGCAAGTGTACTACTGCAGAGAGAGAGAGAGAGAGAGAGAGAGAGAGAGAGGGAAAGAGAGCGAAAGATTGAGAGGGGGAGAATGAGAAAGAGAGAGAGAGAGAGGGAGAGAGAGAGAGAGAGAGAGAGCAAAAGATTGAGAGGGGGAGAATGAGAGAGAGAGAGAGAGGGAGAGAGAGAATGAGGGGGTAGAACAAAGAAAAAAGTGATAATAGGGGAGAAGAAGGTGAGATAAACAAAGAGAGAGAGAGAGAGAAAGCGGGAGGGATGGAGGAAAAAAAAATGAAAGGAAATAAAGCAAAAAATAAAGACAACAACAACAACAACAACAAAACAAATATTATGTGCGAAAAAAGAGAAAGCAATGTAGGAGGTCCAGGATACCAGGATAAAAAAAGACAGAAAGAGAAAATAGAACAAAAATAGAGAAACAAATAAAGTGTGTGTGTGTGTGTGTGGGGGGGGGGGGGGGGTGACATAGAAAAAAGACAGAAAGAGAGAAAGAGAGAAGAGAAACACAGTGAGAGAGAAGAGGGGAAAAGATGAATTAAAAAGAGAATGACGGAATATGATAAAGGAAGAGCAAAATCAAGAGAAATAGAAAGGAATATAATAAAGGGGAAAAAGGAGGAAGAGACAGAGAGAGAGAGAGAGAGAGAGAGAGAGAGAGAGAGAGAAGGGATAAAGTAAAAGAGAATGGATGGAGAGAGACAGAACAGAAAAAGACAGAAAGTGATCGAGAGAAAGAAAGCAGACCGAGAGAAAAAGGCAAAAACATAGGAGGTAGAGAAAAAGAGAGAAAGGGAAATATCAAAATGGAGAGAAAAGGAGGGAGAGAGCGGGAGAAGATAGAGAGGGAGAGGGAGAGAGAGAGAGAGAGAGGGACATTTCAAAAGGAAGAGAAAAGAACAGAGAGAGAGGAGATGAAAACAGAAAATTAATCAAGAGGAAAATTAGAGAGAAAGACAGAAAAAAAGGTGAAGGAGAAGCGATAGATCAAAAGGGAAAACAGGCACAAAGTGAAAGAGACATGGTGCTGAATGCACACGCACGCACACACACACACACACACACACACACACACACACACACACACACACACACACACACACACACA
>CM074942.1:16351171-16353671 GCA_037576815.1 Pangasius larnaudii
TCATTTCCTTATAAAACTGCACACACTGCACCTGAGACACTGTTTATTTATTTAAAGCCAAGGATCGTCACATTAAATACTGACTCTGTTTCAGTTATTACTGTTTACTGCCCTTTATAGTGTTTTTTTAAATGTAGAAACATTTCGTTTCATTATTCCTGAAGGCGTCTTTGCTCTACAGCACTTTTACTCGGACTTTTACACAGAAGTGTGTGTTACAGCGTAACTTACGTTACAGCAGCCGCACACACACTCGTTCCCTCACCATCTCTCCTTTTCTCTTAAAGGCCAAAAACTGCAACCAAGAAACCACCAAAAACAAAACAAAAAAAAAAAACCCTCCTCTGTCCTGAAGATGGTCAGCGATTACACACGGTTTGTTTTTAATCTGTTTATTATTAGCGGCCGCGCGAGTCCCTGTGAACGAGCGGTTACTATAGAAACGATAGAGTATTAGAACGAGCGCATTAATATAAACCTGCGCTGCTGTCAGAGCTGCTGTTGAATTACAAACAGACAGAAAGCAGCAGATGAGACTCACGGCAAGTTAACACACACACACACACACACACACACACACACACACACACACACACACACACCAATCACTGCTTTTTTTAATGTAATCTTAAATATGCAGCGTCCCACACTTCATCCGTCTCTCCCCCGTGAGTCTCTCTCTCCTCCCATCAGTCAGGTCATTGTTTCGGCTTTAATTTCTATCTGTTCATCTCGACCCATTTATCTTGCACACGCACACACACACACACACACACACACACACACACACACACGCCTAGACATAATGAACATACATCTACCAGAGTAGTATGATTATGGACCACTGGTCTGGAACAACAAACATCAATTTTTTTTTGTTTGTTTTTTTTTTTGGAAAAGGAAGAAAAACCTTATAAAAGTCTATATTGATTCTGTGTGTGTGTGTGTGTGTGTGTGTGTGTGTGTGTGCGTGTGTGTTTTTAAAAAGGGCTCAATTTGAGGAGTTGTGTAATCGCATGCCGTAACCCGGATTTAAAAATATACAACGAGAGAAGCAAATAAAAAAAAATAGGATTAAAGTTTTTTAAAAAAAAAACAAAAAACATTCTATCACAATTATTTGATAACTTTATATTATTATATATTATTTTATAATTCCATCGATATTTGAACCAAATTTGTGATTTACTGAAGGACAGGCTGAAGTTAATTAGAGTTTATAATCTCGGAGGATCAGGTTGGGTTTAATTACAGTAGGTGGTGTTAATTACGCTGGAGCATCATCACGAGAGCTAATAATCTGCTTCATATGTCCTTTTCCAATCTTTTTATTTCATTAACTTATTTATTTACGTAAACAACAAACACAGTGAGAATAACCTGGCCGAGTAATTTCTACTAGTAAATAATTACCATTAAGCAGTAAATCATTTTAATAATTAATATCCAGGACTGTAGATTTATAAATATATAATTAATATTAATTATACATACAAATATATTATTAATGCACTTCTTTTTTTTTATTGTAGATCTTGTTTTTTTTTTGTTTTTTTTTTAAAATCATCTCAGTGAACTTATTCTTAAAAAAAAAAAAAACAGGATATGAGAATATATTAATATAAATAAGAATAAATCCATATATGGGTTCATTTAAATGTAGAGATTTGAACTGATGACTTTTTGAGCATCAGCAGATTTATAAAATCTAACATTATAGAACTGAGTTTAAAAGTACTGACCGTTTTAAAGCTCCGTATTAAAGATGGTTTTCATTACGTCTTGTTTTTAATCGCAATATTTCGCTAATTAATGTTCATCAAAATGGTCTTTTTTTTTTAAACTCAAATATTAATAAACAAACAAATAAATAATCATGAGAGGCAAAGAAAAGGTATTTACAGGTTACTCAGGATGACTGAGCCTCGGTTTTACTGGATCCTTTCCTTTTAGAAAACAGAGAATTTATATCTAAATAATATAATAATCATATAAATTATAGAGACTGAACCTCAGGGTTGCCAGATCCACGTATTTTAGGTTTAATTCGCTTCCTTTGTCCTGATGCCGTGGGATCATTTTCATTTCGCAGGTTGAAGGTTGACATTTTTTTGCACCGTGTTATAACCTGTAGTTAATTCAGCAGGTTAAAGCACAGCATTTTTAATGTTTATAATTATTAATATCATTAGCATGATTTTAATTCATTTTGCATGATGAAGGTTTTGTATTTTATTAGCAGGTACTTCAGCAGGTGAAACATGAAGTGAGTGATTGTTTCGTGTGCATGAACGTTCTCGCTCTCGCGGCGAGTCTCTGTGCGCGAGACAATGCGGGAAATAACCCGAGGACTTTCCACGACCTTGACGTGAGAAGTGTTTGCGCGTGGTGTTAATGCATATTTAAAAACATTCGATTTGTTTAATATTTAAATATGCTGAAGGAAATAGAAATGAAAGCCGCTTGCGGAGTTTATTAGCGAGTTTGTGAAGGTCGGGAT
>CM074942.1:16358671-16362021 GCA_037576815.1 Pangasius larnaudii
TATAGCAACATAATCCGTCAATCAACGTCAACGAAACAGCGACGTCATAAAAATCTGCAAACATCCAAAAGATTCCTACGACTGGATTTCTCTCACTTCCGAAGTCGTAAGGAATGCTATGAACTTTTTATACAACCGATCGTTACACATTACCGAGCTAGCTAGCTATATCGCTCATGAACTCCAAGCTAGCTATATTTACTTATATTACTGCTAGCTAGCTATTCACGTTTAGCTAACAATTCTCTGCCGTAGCTAGCTTATTTAACAGTAAGAAAAAATAAAAGCTACAACATTTAAACTTTTTTATACAACCTATCATTACATGTTACGTCTACCGAGCTAGCTAGCTATTTAGCTATGTTTTTAGCTCATGACCTCCAAGCTAGCTATATTTACTACCTTGTTTTACAGCTAGCTAGCTATTCATGTTTAGCTAACGCACTCCATTTCCTTGTGGTAACACCAGCTAGCTTATTTAACAGTAAAATCCTGGAGTATAGCTAGTTTTAGCAAAGAGTTAATCAACCTTTCAAGTCATTTCAATCCACGATTGTATAATAATAATAAAAAAAACTGCAGCTTGATAGAACAAGTCTTGCGTGAACGTAACTAGTTAAAGCCGAAAAGGTACTACCATGCTAATTTCTATAGATGATGACATCATTTCCCTTGTAAATAACATGAACCAGATATCATTTTTGCGTGATCATGTGATCACGTGACTTCCACGCTAAAGCTCTGAGTTGTACTATGTTAACATTCTCTCAAAATGGCGGAACCCCAGTGAGACTGGGTTAGCGCTCGAAGCTAAATCAGACTTACGTTATTTAAAATTGTTAGCGTGTTTTTTTTTTCTTGTTGATTAATGAACACATCTGAGGGAAATGTAGACGTTCCAGATGGTTCTGTCACGTTTTCACCGTACTTATGTCTTTATATCGTTCACACATATGGACACGTAACAGCGGTGCGCTAATCGTTAACTAGCGTACGCGCAGCAAGCGTGATCCAGTTGCCTAGCAACAGGCCATGATGCTATAATGATGATCATACCGGACGTTTATACCATATCGTTACGCACACTTTATAGATAACAGAGATACAATTAATGTCAGCATTTTCAGCAGCATCCTCACACACACACACGCACACACACGCACACGTGCGCACACGCGCACACACACACACACACACACACACACACACACACTGCCCTTGAGTTCACCCCTCTCTTCTTCCGATCTCAGTGCTTTCTCGCTCCTCACATCCTGCCGTCTAAACTGCACAGACTTCACACTTTTAAGACTCTCTCTCTCTCTCACACACACACACACACACACAACACACACAACACACACAACACACACACACTTGTCACATCCTGCACCAGTTCTCAGAACTCACAGTACAATGCACTCGTTATCAGCTTCACCGTGAATGAACAGGAAGCACTCGTCACTCCTTACATTCCATCAATGCTCATTTCCAGGGTGTGTGGTTTGGGACACGCCCACAGAGGACGGATGAAGGTGTTTATGTGGACTATATAGTGAGTAGGGTGTGTGGTTTGGGACACGCCCACACATCCATCATCATCTGTAGACACACACACACACACACACACACACACACACACTTAAGTGTTTACTTAATACCTATTTCTGGACATAATAGACCCTAACCCTGACCTCTCTGTGACCTTTAACCCAAACACACACTTCATCAGACAGAAAATGAAGGTGGAGTGCGTGAGAGGTTGGAGACAGACAGAGAGACACAGAGAGAGAGAGAGAGAGAGACAGAGAGAGAGAGACAGAGAGAGGGAGAGACAGAGAGAGGGAGAGACAGAGAGAGAGAGACAGAGAGAGACAGAGAGAGAGAGAGAGAGAGAGAGAGAGACAGAGAGAGGGAGAGACAGAGAGAGAGACAGACAGAACGGTATATTCATATGCTGAAGTTGAAGTGATGTAAGTTTGACAGTCAGAAGCTCGTTAGGGAGCATCAGCTTTGATTTGTCACTAATTGGCTGGTGAGAAAAATGCATGACTAATTAAAAGTGGGCGTGGCCAAGTGTCAAGCGCCTGTGTGTTTCAGACAGCTCGGCCCTGATTGGCTGACGAATCTCGACCAATTAGAGATGACAGTGGCAGAAACAGACTGCGAGGTGTGTCTCTCACAGCAGATAATGAGTGAGAGGAAAGATCAAACCCACACACTCACACACGCGCACACACGCACTCACACACACTCACACACGCGCACACACACACACTCACACACACTCACACACGCGCACACACGCGCACACACACGCACACACACGCACACACACACGCACGCGCACACACACGCACACGCACACACACACGCACAAACTCTCTCTCACACACACACAAATGTAAAGGGCTCTGACATACTGCATACTTATCATGTTATTTTCTGGGGGAAAAAATCCGCTCGGCTACTGCGACTGACAGAAGAGTGGAACACTTCTGCTGAAGTACCGAGGACTGAACCATCAAATCCTCAAACCATCAAACATCTGGTCTCTCTTCTCCTCACCTCTCCTCTCCTCTCTTCTCTTCTCCTCTCATCATCTCCTCTCTTCTCCTCTCCCCTCCTCTCCCTTCCTCTCCTCTCTCATCATCTCCTCTCCTCTCTTCCCAACTCCTCCTCTCCTCTCTTCTCCTCTCTCATCATCTCCTCTCCCATCATCTCCCTTCTCTCCTCTCTTCTCACCTCTCTTCTGTCCCTTCCTCTCTCCCTTCCTCTCTCCTCTCCTCTCTCCTCTCCTCCTCTCACCCACCAGCAGCCTCCACATGTTCTGCAGTCATCTTCCTCTCTGCCTCTTTAAGATTCCTGAGATATTTTGAATCCACTTCACCCACGGACATTTTCAACCCTGGATACCAACCTTTACTTTTGCACCTGTGTGTGTGTTAGAACAGCGTTCCAGCTGTTTTTTTATTTAAATAACCTCCAGGATGAATATTTGCATCTCGATGACTTGCTGCTTTTAAAACATTAACATTTCATCCATTATGGAAATCAATAAACTTAATGCAGTTCCACTAACGCTGGCACCTTAATATAACAAAATAATATGTCTGTCTGTCTGTCTGTCTGTCTGTTTTTCCATTTATCCATACATCAATCTGTCCATCTGTCTGTCTGTCTGTCCATCAATCTGTCTGTCTGTCCCTCTGTCTGTCCATCAATCTGTCTGTCTGTCCATCAATCTGTCTGTCTGTCCCTCTGTCTGTCCATCAATCTGTCTGTCTGTCCATCAATCTGTCTGTCTGTCCCTCTGTCTGTCCATCAATCTGTCTGTCTGTCCATCAATCTGT
>CM074942.1:16373811-16389186 GCA_037576815.1 Pangasius larnaudii
TTCTCTCTAATATTCTTCTACCCTTTTTTCCTCATCCTCCTTTTCCTCTTTCTCTCTAATATTCTTCTACCCTTTTTTCCTCATCCTCCTTTTCCTCTTTCTCTCTAATATTCTTCTACCCTTTTTCCCTCATCCTCCTTAAGCTTGAGCTTAAATTATTATTATTATTATTATTATTATTATTATTATTATTATTATTATTATTATTATTATGAACTCATAACTTTCTCTAATTTTAGACAGAAGAGTGTATTTCTGTCACCAATTCCCCCGTCAGTGAGTGTGTGTGTGTGAGTGTGTGAGTGTGTGAGTGTGTGTGTGTGTGCGTTCGCGACTAATGAAATGGTTAGAATTCGGAGCCCAGAAGCCATGTCCTAATTCTCATTCGCAGTAGCATATTAATTTTCCGGAGTTCATAATAGGACTTCCCTTCCCTGCGGCAGGGTGCAAATTGGATCAATTTTCATAATCTGTCATTGTTGGTGAACGGCGGGTCCCGTCTCCCCGAACGCTTATTGATCTCCATCTGCCTCCGACGCGGCGCCTCGTTCGTCTGTTTGCCGAGTCGGAAACACGGGGAACGCAGTACAAACAGGGAGAGAGTCCCGGCTCACGATCTAATTCCTGCGTGTTCCAATTCGGCTTCTAGCGTGTGACCGGCGCGTGCGTGGAGACGGAGTGTGTAGCTGGAGCTGGTCACGTGACCGGAACGACACTCTGTCCCATATATATATATATATATATATATATATATATCAAAACTATTTCACAGTCAGGTCCGGCGCCAGAGTGCGGAATGTCCACGACACCCTCGTGATATCCCACAATGCACCGCAAGAGCTTAGTATCTAAATACCTCACCAGGTACAAAATACCCACAATGCACTTCGGCGTGCGTAGGAATAGAGATAAGCGCGCCGGTTTGCGCTCTCGTTATTACTGTGTGAGCAGCAGGTGGTTCTCAGGTTCCTCTGCTCACTACTTCCTCCGAACCCGACGTCCACGTTCCCAGGACACGGTGTTCACAGCCTCCTGTATTTGCACAACCACAATTTTCCAGGATATTAACATTTTCTAGAAAAGAATCCAGCGTTCCAAGAGTTATTACATTGCGCTAAAATGTTTTCCCAAAATTATTACACTGTTATTATTATTATTATTATTATTATTATTATTATTATTATTATTATAATTAATTACTACAAAAGAACACTATGTTCCCAGGGTCGTTACATTTATCGAGAAATATCACAAACAGAAACACATTTTTTTCTAGAAACAGAACCATTAGAGTCATTATATATTTTTTTCGTTCTTTAAAAAGAACATTACGTTCCTGTGGTCATTATATTTTTCTAAAAATATTACAAGCAGAAATACATAACAATTTTTCTAGAAAATGACTATGTTCTCAGGGCATTGTTTTTTTTTTCTTTCACTCAGGACCCTACGCTCTTATCAACGCTAGCATGCTAATCAGCTAATCGGGGTCAAAGCTGTGTTTCTAGGTCCCTACATTTCGATCATTCCTGGTTCCGCTACGTTCTCACGGTTCTATTGCGCAGGTGACTTCAATCCCAAGTACCTTCGAAAGAAAACGACGACCTTCTCTTCGTCTCTGTTATGTTTACAAACACGCGTTTCCGTCGGTATTGTTAGCTCAGTAAATAATTCAACCAGACAATAAATTGGTATTTGAACATTTCCCTTTATAAAAAAAAAAAAAAAAAAAAAAAATCAATTAAATTGTATTGAATTAAGAACATGACATTTCAGCCCACTTACAAGAAATGATGAAGGCTTTGTAGGGATGCTGAAATGTCATGTTTTTAATTTAATAAAGCCATATTGATTTTTTTTTGCCTTTATAGAAGGAGTGTTGTGCGCTTGTCCTTCAAATGCCGTGAGGTTTGGGGGTATTTGGGTCGGTACAATTCCCACCCAGTTCCCTCAGCTGCTGAAGTGCACCAGGTACTGAACAATACAACACACACACAGTTAATGTAAAACTTTACACTAGCTGGGCATCAGTTAAATCACTCCAGTGACTGAATTAATGCTGTGAACTTAAAATCAGTATTTTAATAACATACTCTAGCTGCCGATACAAGGACCTGGGAATATAGAGCCTCGGGAATACAGGGACCCAGGAATATAAGGTCTGGGAATATGGATACCTGGGAATATAAAGCCTTGGGAGCACAGGGACTCAGGAAAATAGGGTCTTGGAAATACAGGGACCCTGGAATATAAAGTCTTGGGACTAGAGGCATCTGGAAATATAAAGTTTTGGTATTACAGAGACTATACAGTCTTGGGAATATGGAGATTTGGGAATATAAAGCCTTGTTAATAATAGGACCTGGGATTATATGGCCTTGGGAATACAGAGACCAGAAAATATGAGACTTTGGGAATACAAGTACCTGGGAATATGGGAATATAAAGTTTTGCGAATACAGGGATATGGGAAAATAATGTCCTGGAAATACAGGGATATGGGAAAATAATATCCTGGGAATACAGGGACATGGGAAAATAATATCCTGGGAATACAGGGATATGGGAATATAAGGTCCTGGGAATACAGGGACATGGGAAAATAATGTCCTGGGAATACAGGGATATGGGAAAATAATATCCTGGGAATACAGGGATATGGGAATATAAGGTCCTGGGAATACAGGGACATGGGAATATAAGGTCCTGGGAATACAGGGATATGGGAATATAAGGTCCTGGGAATACAGCGACATGGGAAAATAAGGTCCTGGGAATACAGGGATTATGGGAATATAAAGTCCTGGGAATACAGGGACATGGGATCTATTTACCTGATTTTAGTAAGTGGACACTAAAGTTCATTAACGGAAAAAGCCTTGATCCCGCTCTTCAGTCTCCTCAATAATTTACACAAGCCTCCTTCCACTGCAGTTCCTCACAACGCAGCGTGCAAACCTCGGCCTCATTTTTTAAAATAATAACAGCCATTATTATGATGATACTGAAATAACAAAATTACCCACAATCCTCAGAAGACTTGAACGCCGACTTCCCGAAACGAGCTCTTCATCCAACAAGCGCTTCAATTAAAACAATTTAATCAGGGTTTGCTCATGAGGACCAGCGAGAGCAGCGTACGCCGTCCTGCCTGATTACAGAGCAGCCCAGTCTCCGAGACGCATTTCTACACTCACGTTAATACACGCCGTCCTCACGGGGGAGCCTGTCTGTCTGCCTGCCTGTCTCACTGTCTGCCTGTCTGTCTCACTGTCTGCCTGTCTGTCTCACTGTCTGCCTGTCTGTCTCACTGTCTGCCTGCCTGCCTGTCTCACTGTCTGTCTCACTGTCTGCCTGCCTGTCTGTCTCACTGTCTGCCTGCCTGTCTCACTGTCTGTCTGCCTGCCTGTCTCACTGTCTGTCTGCCTGCCTGTCTCACTGTCTGCCTGCCTGCCTGTCTCACTGTCTGCCTGTCTGTCTCACTGCCTGTCTCACTGTCTGCCTGTCTGTCTCACTGCCTGTCTCACTGTCTGCCTGTCTGTCTCACTGTCTGCCTGTCTGTCTGACTGCCTGTCTCACTGTCTGTCTGCCTGTCTCACTGTCTGCCTGTCTGTCTGACTGCCTGCCTGCCTGCCTGTCTCACTGCCTGCCTGTCTCACTGTCTGCCTGCCTGTTTGCCTCACTGCCTGCCTGTCTCACTGTCTGCCTGCCTGTTTGCCTCACTGCCTGCCTCACTGCCTGCCTGCCTCACTGCCTGCCTGTCTCACTGTCTGCCTCACTGCCTGTCTGCCTCACTGCCTGTCTGTCTGCCTGCCTCACTGCCTGTCTGCCTGCCTGTCTCACTGTCTGCCTGTCTGCCTCACTGTCTGCCTGTCTCCCTGTCTGTCTCACTGTCTGCCTGCCTGTCTGCCTGTCTCACTGTCTGCCTGTCTCACTGCCTGCCTGTCTCACTGTCTGCCTGTCTGCCTCACTGTCTGCCTGTCTCCCTGTCTGCCTCACTGCCTGTCTGTCTGCCTGCCTGTCTGTCTGTCTGCCTGCCTGTCTGCCTGCCTCACTGTCTGCCTGCCTCACTGCCTGTCTGCCTCACTGCCTGTCTGCCTCACTGTCCTTTTCTATTCATTTCTTCATCTCTTTCTCTTCTATCCCTCACCCTGCAGCCCTCATTCTGTCGGCGTCTCTCTTCTCCTATCCCTCCCTTTTTTTGCTTGTCTCCTCCTTTCTTTAGTATCCCTCTTTCTGCGTGTCTCTTAATCTCTCCACCTCTCTCTCCTCCCACCTTCTATCTCTTTATCTTCAATTTTCTCTTTTTCTGTCTTTTTCATCGTCTTCCTTTCGTTCCTGTGCCTTTTTCTCCTTCTGTCTCTCTGTCTCTCTTTCCATCCACCCACACACTTTTTTTTTTTTTTTTCAGAGGACATATCCGGTGTAGAGAGACTAGCAGAGAAGAAGAATACAGTCCCCGACACACACACACACACACACACACACACACACACACACACACTCGGAGGGAGTGAATAAAGCTGTCCTGCTGTGAATCAGAGCAGTGTGACTCTGCTGAATGAGTCACAGCGACTCGGAGCGTGTGTAAGAACAAAAACGCTCGCACTATCCGTGATATAAAAC
This sequence comes from Pangasius larnaudii, assembly GCA_037576815.1. NCBI lineage: Eukaryota > Metazoa > Chordata > Actinopteri > Siluriformes > Pangasiidae > Pangasius > Pangasius larnaudii. The sequence goes on from CM074942.1 coordinate 16,378,438, forward strand.
GCATCAAATCAGGAAGCGCAGAAATTCAGGAACAGGTTTCGGCTTAAATTCCTCATTAAAATTAAATTTAAAAAATATTAAACCTGCATGAAATTAGACTACAGCCCAGTAACAGTAAGCACGGCTAAGCATCCTGATCTCGAAAATAATCACACCCCAGGTCTCTACGTGTTTTCTACGCGATTCTCTACGTGTTTTCTACGCGATTCCTTAAAACGGAACAATACGGAAAAAAACCCTCCGTAGCCCCGCCCACATCCCAATACAGTACATCAGCGACCTACGATTGCTCTTGTTGCTTTTAATGAACTTATTTCCAGACAGCACATACATCCTTTTTTTATTTTACGCGACGCCAAAATGGCGACTATAACCGTTATAGCTACATACGTCACCGTAGCAACGTTAACAATTACACCACCTCGAGTAATAATGAGATTGTTTCTGGGTAGGAAGACGACAAATAACAATAATTATATAATAATAACAATAACAATAACAATAATAATAATAATAATAATAATAATACTAAGATTATTATTATTATTATTATTGTTGTTGTTGTTATTTTTGAAACATTAATAAAATATAGTTATTTGCAAAATAACATGTATGTAAATAAGACCATCACACTGATCTGGTGAAATAAAGATAATAAATAAAAGATAATAAAAAAAATAATAAAAATAATAAAGAAAAAAAAGACGAAAAAAAAATCAGCACTAGAAAAGTGAACATCATCCACTGTGGAGCTAATCAGCTAATTAGCAGCTAGCATAGAGATAAATTAGCACATTGAGAAACAGCTCCAGTGTACGGATCTAACTTTATCCTTTACACACTCATTACACACTCGTTTTAATGTAACATGACATTAAGCTCGCAGTGCATTCTGGGTAACACGCATCATCACTCAGCTGCCAGGAATAACTGCGCTGAAACAAACCGCCATCACCATCACCATCACCATCACGGAGTCGAACTCCGTTCAGGATTCAGGACCTTTCCGTAACCGCGTTAATCACACGGCCTCGGCGTCGGGGAGACATCCGAGCGCCGAACACGCGGGAGATAAACAGGAAGTGGTGTTTTAACGCTGTCAGTCGAGCGGTATAGATTTTCTGACGCGTGGAAACTCGGCCAAAAAAAGCGATTTAAATTCCTCTCGGTTTTCAGCGAGGAGAAAACGGAGGCAGACTCGGAGACCTCGGCATGGCTGAAGATAACTGAAAGTGACACCGGCACAGGAAAAAGAAAATGCAAAACACTCACACACACACACACACACACACACACACACACACACACACACACACACACACACACTTTCAGGCAGCGGTACGAGGGATGCGAGCCGCTAGAAGCTGAATGTGAAATGGAGCGCTGCGTTACATTAGGCCACGTTTTCACCCTGGATCAGATTCCAGCGCTTTTCTACAAAACACACACTCGCTTAAACGCCGTACACACACACACACACACACACACACACACACACACACACACACACACGTGTGACGACACGGATATAACACACTGTTTACTACACAATCATTTACACCTTCGTTTTTCACTCTTAACTCAAACACGTCTGTAAAAAAATCATTTAAAAAATTCATTAATAAAAATCATTAGTAAAGATCTGTTTCAGTTCATCGTCATTTATTGTATCGAACCATAACTAATCAAATGTGACCCCATTACTTACAAATATCATTATTATATTTATTATATATTTATTATATTACAATAAATATATTAATTATTATTAACGTTCCACACATTATGTCCGACAAAATTTAATTATCGCATTATTTATTTTGTTATTCATTCAATTCAAACAATCGGTCAAAAAAAAAAAAAGACCTCAATAATAAATCGAATAAATCATAATCATAATATTTATTAATTATTATTTACAGATTTAAAAAAAAAATCACCTGTTCTTTTTCCTCTGATTTAGTTTTTTTGTCCTCAAACGCAGACATAAAGAGAATTATCGACATGTATTAATAATAATCATTTAATAATTTTATTATTAAAATAAACTCACGTATCAGCAAAAAGTAAACAAATTAGGGATGATAATTTTTTTAAAAATGTTATAATATAGAGTCTAAATATTTCTCCATGTGAAATATATTGTATATTAAATTGTCTCTATAATTTTTTTTTTTTTTTCTTAGTCCTTCCTAAGAGAAAGAGAGAACAAAAGGGGGAAAAAAAGGTGAAAGAAAATGAATGAAATTAAATAAATAAATAGATAAAAAGGCAGGTGTGTGTGTGTGTGTGTGTGTGTGTGTGTGTGTGTGTGTGTAGTACAGAGTGTGATATTTTACACGGTGATGATATTAATATGATTTATTATTTATTTAGCAGCGGAAGTTAATTGATGCGCGTTTTTAATAAATTCTGGAAGAGAATAAAAAAAAAAGAGTGGTCAGAGTGCTGAAACTCTCCGGATCGATAAACTGCATTAAATAAACGTTTCATAAATCTGAGAGAGCTTTTACACACATCAGCTACAACACCACCATCAGCGCACCCTCTCTCTCTCTCTCTCTCTCTCTCTCTCTCTCTAATCCCGCACTCGTTTCTCAGCCTCCGTTCCTCCTTTCACTTTCTCCCAGTCGAGGGACTAACCTGTACTCGTTTAATTACCTATAGATCCGCTAATGAGTTCTCCGTAGACTGGAGAGAAGAAGAGAAACTCTCCGTTTATTCAATACGCTCCATTAAGGGCTTCGATCCTCCACCGTGCTACGCGCTGAGCGCTAATTGATGACCTTTTGCTAACCCGTTCTGGTTGATACATGCTAACACACGCTATCACCGACATCGCTAAATTAGCGTTCAGCAACAAGTTTTTCTATACAGCTGTTTTAATTCAAAGGGGGGCGGGAATAAAATCGTTGTGTCTTTTGGCAAGCTAAACAGAAATAATGCTAAACTTTGCTATGATATGCTATGCTAGCTAGAAAAACTGCGAAATATTTCGCGAAATATAAAAAGTACTGATGGAATCACATCATTCGGGTTACTGGTGACTTTAGAAATGCGCTCGTGCCTTATTTGAGGCTTCATTTGAACGCTTATGTGTTAAGAAGAAGGAGCTAGCGCAGATAAACAAACAGATGCTAAGTGCTAGCGTAAACGAGGCATTAGCCAAGAGCTGGAGGAAACGCCGAAATCTCTCGGTTGTTGATGCAGCAATATAGTGTTCACACTTTCAGGCTTGCCTTGGGGGAAACCTGACTGCACACACACACACACACACACACACACACACACACACACACCACTGTTTGCCTCTTATTGAACAAGAAGCTAACCACAAATCACACTCGACTCTCTTGGGTTCCTCAGAAAGTGTGAAGCTGAGTGTAAATTTCTCATCCGTCTCCCGTCTACGATTATTACTACAATCCTCGCTAATTCTCCGAAAGCTTAAACAAACCCAGAATCCATCTGTTTTACGTCGTAAACTGTTTAATATGTTTGTTTCTCACGCTAAAAAAAAAAATCACCCTGGAACATCTCTACACTTTCACCCTCATTACCAATGCAAACACCTATGAATATGCATGAATATGCAAATTAGAAACCTTCTGCTTGCATCTGTTTAGATACAAATTTTATTCATATCATTTTATTCCTGTAGCCGAGACGTCTGCAGAACGTTCCGGAGAGAACTGTGAGTGTGATCAGACGTACGTCTGAAGTTTCGTGGATAATTTTATTTACGATTTTATCAGCCAATCAGGAAACTGCTCAGGTGGTTAAGTCCGATGTATTATTATTATTTATTTGCTTGTTTGTTTGTTTGTTTCGTTTTTTGAATAGCTGAATTTTATTGGCCAATAAGGAAGCAGCTCAGATGTTCGAGGCTGTCTGCTTTGTTTGTTTGTTTGTTTGTTTGTTTCTACCCAAAGAAAAATCTGCTGCTTTTTGTTTAGCCAATCAGGAAACAGCTCAGTTTCTAGTGTCACTTTCTTATTTATTTATTTATCTATCTATTTATTTATTTATTTACTTACTTACTTACTTACTTATTTGTTGATTTGCTTGTTTGTTTGTTTGTTTGCTTTTGTCATCTACACAAAGAAAAACTCACTGAAATTTATTAGCCAATCAAGAAACAGCTCATTTGGTTGCATCAACTCTGGTCTAGTTGTTTGTTTGTTTGTTTGTTTGTTTGTTTGTTTACTGAATCCACACAAAGGTGACTTGGCAGAATTTTATCAGCCAATAAGGAAAGTCATTCTGCTATAGTCATTATTTCTAATTTTTTTTTTTTTGTCTGAAACACAGGACCAACGTTCAGCTTTAAAAACGAAAACAAACAGCCAGTTGCCATGGTAACCGAGAAAGTATCGGAAACACCTAGTTTTGTAAAGTTTAACAAAAAGAACTTGCTAAAATGTACGTGCTACATACACGCCGCTATTTCGACGTGTACACTGTTTAGTACCGCGTCATGTGATTTGGGACGGAGCCACAGCCGATGGCGAGTTGCCGTGGTAACGGACGACGCTTCGTTTATCAAACGGTGCTGCTAAAAGATACACGCCACACCCACAGCACTATTGTGACGTGTACTACTTAGTTCAGTATTATGTGGTTTTGAGACGAAGCCAAACTGAATATAGAGTTGCCATGGAAACATGGACTACGCAGTCACGGCTAATCATTAGTTTAGCTAGCTCATACCATCTTAAAGGCTACGTACACCACGTAGCATCATTTATATTGTTTAGTACAGTATTATGTGGTTTGGGATGTAGCCAAAGGCAATGTCCAGTTGCCATGGTAACTTAGTACGTGTGTATGTGTGTGTGAATCATTAAAAACAGTCGAGAGGGAAAGTTTGTGCACCCCGATCTATATCGAAGTTGGTAGAAGTTTTACCGCTAATTATCCCGACGCAGCAATGTAAACAAGGAAGAAAGAGTTGCTATGGAAACGCCATCTGCTGCTCCAGCTCTTGCTTCGGCGTTAATTAGCGCCTGACTTTCAGAAGGTTTTCCGCGAGGCGCTGAAACTCGTCTGGCCGCGAGTCCCGTGTCTGAGTCGAGCCGGGAAAAAGACGTGGACGCACGCCAAACTCACAAACTCCTGCGGCTAACTGCGCTAGCTTACTGCACGCTAGCATGCTCATTTCACATCCTGTCTGGTACAGAAGTACATCCCACATAAAACGAACAGTCAGTCGCCATGGAAACCTGGACTTTGCATTGATGGCTAATCAACTACTTCAGCTAGCTAATTGTGCCTTCGCTATAATATATATTACTGTATTATACAGGGCAATGTTCAGTTGCCAAGGTAACTAGCCAAACTGAATATCCAGTTGTCACGGAAACTGGGAATTTTGCTGCGATAGCCATTCATTTTGTTTGGCTAGCTAATACCAAACAGCTATGTACATCACGTAGCACACTATTTTGAGTTGTATACTTTGCATTGTGCAACACATGCCGGTTGCCATGGTAACTGAGAAGGCTTCATGTATACGAAAAAACTGACAGCGCTTGCTAACAGATACATACAGCTTCGTTTTGGCATGTATGCTATTTAGGACAGTATTATGAGGATTGGGATGGAACCGAAGCGAATAGTTGCCATGGAAACGTGGACTTTGCAGTGGAGGCTAATCCGGTTGTATGGTTAGCTAAATAGTTGTGTTTTTTTTTTGCTAGCTCACACTGTCTTTGCTAAAGGGTTTGTGGCCCTCTTGCATGCTGTTACGCATTACGTACATGTACACTATCTACAGTATTCTGTAGGCATCGTGGTGTGCGGTTTGGGACGTAGCCAAGTGCGATGGTTAGTCGTATGCTGTTTACGACAAAACCAAACAGCTAGCCGCGATGCTAGCTAGAAACACCTCGGATGATAGCATGTGTATGTTAGCTTGTTCTTTTGTGATGATTTTTCTTTTTTGAGAAATAAGGCTAAAATTAACAAAACCTCGGGCCGGTATTTGTTCTCTGAAACGTCAGAATGACGTCACGTCCATCGCTCGACTCTGAAAGCCGAGATTCGATCCCTCCATCCAGGTCTGAAAGGACGGAGGCCGGACTCGCGGTGTAGCGGGGAGGCTAGCGCTAGGGAAAAGCGAGAGTAATAGCTCATCATGTGGAAATTGGTGTGGACAGCAGGAGGGGAGGAGGTGTGCGACTTTAACACAGCGAGAAAATTACAGTCTTCCACCGTAAGGACTGTAATTCATCCGTAAAAGGTCAGGAGAGTTACGGGAATGTCGCAAGACTTTCAAGTGTGTGTGAGAGAGAGAGAGAGAGAGAGAGAGAGAGAGAGAGAGAGAGAGAGTGAGAGAGAGTGTGAGAGAGGCAGGAAGGAGGGGAAAAAAGAGGCAGGAAGGAATGGAAAGAAGGAAGGAAGAAAGAAAGACAGACAGCAGGGATTAGGACGGAGGCGGAGAGGAAGACGAGAGGATCATTAATAAGGCATGTCTTCATCCCAGCGTGAGCCGACACACTGGCCAGAGACCCGTTAACTCACACGACCTGCAATTACACACACCGCGCCCCATCAGCGCACGCTGTCACACACACCGCGGTGTCACCGACGCCGCAAAATATCGCCTTTTCTCCCGGAACGCCAGACTCGGCGACACTTCCCGAGCAGCGCGTGCGCGCTTAACGAAAGAAATCTGTCCCGCGCGTTTGGTCTGCGGCACGTGGACAGCTGTCTTTCTTATTCGGGACCGATTTAAAAGCAGCCTCGCACCTGTTTCTCACAAAACACAATCCCGTAATCCCGTTCCCCAGATGGAACGTCTCCCACGGTCCGAGAAACACGTCTGACGGAATCGGCGCTCCAAATCATAAATCACTGGCGTGTGTTTAAAAATAAATAAATAAATCACGCAATATTCGGAAAAAATGATTATCGGCTCATCTTATAATACTATTAACGGTGTTGATTAATAGTCAAAATACGCTCAAAAAAAAAGGACAACGTGGTTAAACGTGTTAAATATCAGTCGGATGCTGTGGAATTCTGTGGAATGAAAAAGTGATCGCATCGAAGCCGTAAAGTGCCGTCTAGCTTTTTGTTTGAGGACGTATATTAAAAAAAACACCGCAATTACGAACTAAACTGAAAAAAAAAAAATACTGTAACAAAGATTAGGATCAAATTAAAACAAATAAATCAGGTTTTTTTTGGATTAAAGATTCCCGCTACGGTGTTTACGTGATCCACATACGCCAAAAAATAACCTGTTCACGATCAGGATTTAGCCTTAGCTTCGAAATTTAACGTGCATCGTTAAAACTAGCAATACGCTAGCCCGACAAATCTTTAATATCAAAAAAGTCAGCTAGCGTTGTTAGAAAATTCGGACAATTTCACACACATTTTTGATGGCAGGCTAGTTAAAAAAAAAAAAAAAAAAAAAAGCTTGTATAAAAATTGTTAATATTTCTGTTTAATTTCAAAACACGCCAAAGGCCACACAATCACCAGGATAAGAATACGCCATGTCATGACTTTTTATGAACTCGCTAGTCACGCTAGCATTGTTGAAATGTCTTAAAATTTCAGACAGGCTCGAGAAGCTCATTAAAAAAAAAAAAAAAAAAATCTGTAATGATTAGCGTGTATTTGTGTTTCATTTCGAAACATCACCGAAATACAAACACAAAGTGTCATAGTGACTTTTTATGACTTTTATCAACACACTTGTCATGCTAGCGTTGGTAAAGTTTGCTAGAAATTTCACAGGTTTAAATTCGACATTTTAATTAGCATTGTGACGAGTTTCTTAAAAATAAAAAAATATGGATAAAAAGCTACGTTAGCAACTGCATTTACTTAAAAACTGTGTAAAGGAAGAGTGTTACTGCGACGTCTTTAAACATACGTCATGCTAGCATTGGTAAAGAAATTTCACAGGTTTCAATATGTTTTTTTTTTTTAATGATCAACAGCAAATTATAAATTACCGCTTTTATTTTTAGAAAACTGTATATATATATATATTTAAAAAAATGATATATAAATATGGCATCAGGTATCGTTGTGATATTTCTTACTAGCATTGTTAAAACGTGTCACAATTTTCACACACTTCGACTGGTTTTTCTCGAATCAGGTTGGTTTTTCAGAGAAAATCATAGATTAAAAAAAACTCAAAAAAAAAAAAGTGTAAAATAATAATAACATAAAAAAAAAAAAAAACACCCAAACACCAATCATCATGAGTCAAAAATGTTATATAATAAGAAGAAAACATTGCTATAGGTTAATTTTTTTTCCAGTCATGAATGATTTTAATGCAAGTGGCTAATATTTTTTTAAAAAAAATCAACAATATCTGAGATTTTTCTGAACATGCTAGTCACACTGTTATTATCAAAGTTTGCTAATGATTAGCTTTCGGATTTCGGCGTCTTATTAGCCGTAAACTCATTCAGAAATGTTGTCCGAATGCGCTAGTTATGCTAGCGGCTCATATTCCTCCATGACACGTTTAAGTGTGTATAAATAAGAGGAGGATGTAGCCACCTCACAGGGTTTCTTTTCCTGTCGACGCTAATCAGCTTCACGAGGAAGCGCATCACGCTATTAATTACCCTCCGAGCTTCGCTATCTGCAGAGAGACAGAGAGCTAGCGGAAAAGAGACGAGGGGAAGTGAGACGGAGAAGGAGAAGTAGAAAGACAGAGCGACGGAGATAAACGGAGGGGGGGAAAAAAACAAGCTGGAGGAGAAAAGCAAGAGATTGTTGTAATATATTAAATCAGCACGCTAATACATTACCGCAGTCTGTCAGCGGCTTTAGCGGTAGACATTAGCGGCTAATCACAGAGATATTCAGGCTAATCTTAACACAGTGAAATAAACCTCGATGATAAATGACATGTTTGGGTGTTTATTCAAGTCCCACAGCTAAGCATCAGTTAGCAAAGAAAGTTATTAAATGTACTGTAGCTTAGCATCGCTACACAGAATAGAAATTTATCATGAATTAAACCTCAATGCTAGACGTTTGATTCGTCGTTTATTCCTCGAAAGGAGTCATTTTTAACTAAAACAACTCCAAACCTCGGTTAGCAAACAGAACAATTAGCATAATCAGAGTTTAGCCATACGCTATTAGCAAACCAGTGATGTAAGAATCGCAGTGAAGTATCATGTGCTGGACATTTGAGTTATTTTCTACTTAGCAAACAAACCCATTAGCGGATTCAGGGATTAGCCGTAATACGTGAACGAAACAGCGATTTGAGAATTACAAATACGTACCATATGCTTATTTACAAATAAATAATTTCCATTATTTTCTACCAAAGCGACCAAGCAAACAAGCGCATTAGCATTCTCAGTCTCGCAGCGAACAATGTCAGAAAAACATGAAATAGAAATGTCTAACGATGACAAAAGCGTTATCGTCTGGTAGCTTAGCAGCGCCGTCATTTCTTCATACTATAGGAACAAATGCAAAGCTAAACACCAGTCAGCAATTTTTACAAACTTTTTTTTCGCTCCAAAAAAAAAAAACAAAGTCCAGCTAGCTCAATAACCCAAGTACGAAGAACGAACCCAAGTTCTTTTCTGACCAAATGAACCAAAACTAGTTAGCAACCTTGTAGCTTAGCATTGCTGTATGAGCAATCATATATTTTGACACCTTTTTAATAAAAAGAAGAAATTTTCTATCAAAACAAACTGGAGTTAGCAAAACAACTGATTAGCGGCTTCGTTGCTTAGCAGAACAACACAGAGTAACATGAGTTAAACCTGATAACCTAAAATTAAAACAACAACAACAACAACAACAACAACAACATTTTCTACCCGCTATATGAATGATACGCTGATTCAATAAATTAACTTTAATATATTAAAAGTATATTTTATGATACAGTTTGACTCTTATTAATGAACCAGAGTCCCACAGGTAGACATCAGTTAGCAAATGAAGCCATTAGCAGTTTATAGCTTAGCCGCACTTCATGAATAATCGCTAAGTGGCTAAAAACAAAAGATTAGCCTGATTTAGGACAGTGCTTAGCAAAACAATAGCACACTGAGCATGTGTTTAAGGATGAATTATGAAGTCCACTACTAAAGACACTCACTGTGTGTGTGTGTGTGTGTGTGTGTGTGTGTGTGTGTGTGTGTGTTGCACTGCAGCATTTTGCCATTTAGCCTGTGTGTGTGTGTGTGTGTGTGTGTGTGTGGGTGTGTGTAAGAGGCAGCATTATGTCATTTGGCAAGTATATGTATGTGAATGTGGGTGTTTGTGTTTAAGGCTCTGTGTGTGTTTGTGTGTGTGTGTGTGTGTGTGTGTGTGTGTGTGTGTGTGTGTGTGTGTGTGTGACCTGAGCTCTGCACTCCTATTGTTCGATGATGGAGAGAATCAATGTGCAAACGACACTGAGGGGAACTATTGTGAACGCATGTTTAATAATGGGATAGAGAGAGAGAGAGAGAGAGAGAGAGAGAGAGAGAGAGAGAGAGAGATGCTGAATGAGGTAGAGAGGCAGAAAGATGGAGGGAAAGACATAAGGGCAGCACTTCTCGAGATGGAAGGATGGAGAGATGGAAAAGAAAGAGAGAGTTGCACACAAAAGAGCTAAGAGATGAATAGAGACATTGAGAGACATACAAGAGAGAGATAGAGAAAGATAAGACTAGTATTTTGTGTGTGTGTGTGTGTGTGCGCGTGTGTGTGTGTGTGTGTGTGTGTGTGTGTGTGTGTGTGTGTGTGTGTGTGTGT
>CM074942.1:16432719-16437719 GCA_037576815.1 Pangasius larnaudii
AATCACACACTAACACACACTCGCTATAATCACACACTAACACACACTCGCTATAATCACACACTAACACACACTCGGTATAATCTCACACTAACACACTCACTATAATCACACATTCTTCTTTTTTTAACTTTTTCTTTCTGTCTCTCTCGCTCTGCCTTTCTTTCTTTCTTTCTTTCTTTCATGCATCTTCTTTCTTCTCTTTTTTATCCCTCGCTTTATCTCTCTTTTTATCACCTCCTCTTTTTATAACCCTTTCTATCATTTCCCATACGTCTCTAGTACTCCCTCTTTTCTTTTTCCCTTTCTTTATCTATCTCTTTATCACCCACACTCCATCTTCACCTCCTTCCCTCCTTCTTAGTTTTTCACCGTATACGGGGCACATACGCCCGCAGAGACCCCGCAATTTACAGCAACAACAGAACAACGGAATAGAAAGTTATGTTTATGGCACTTTTTACAATACGGATCGTCTCAGAGCAGCTTTATGGACATCAGCGGTTTAACGGGCCGCGAGCGAGCCAGCAGGGACAGCGGCGAAGAGAGAGCAACACACACACACACACACACACACGGAGCTGTGAGGGAAGGAACCGAGGAACCCGGGGAGGAACTGACTCGTAGCAGGAGGACCCTTATGGAAACATCTCACGTGTGTCACATACGATCGTATTACTCACATGATCGATTCATTCACGAGAGAAAATCACAGCAGGAAAATAAAGCCATTTTCCTCTACACGTGAAAACAAACGAATCACGTCTGAAAATCAGATGAAATTAAGTGAGTAGTGTAAAGATGAACTGAAATCCAATTAATGATTTGTAAATAAATAAATAAATAAATAAAATCACATCAGTGTAAATGAATCACGTGTACAAATCCCATGAACGTAAAAAAAAATCATCTTTAAAATTCATTCAAATTGAATGAATCATGTGTAAAAAATCTATGTGAAAAATGAATAATGTAAAATTAATTTTTAAAAAAAATTACCAAAAAAAAACCATGTGGTAATCAATGAACTGTATAAATTAAAAAGAAATAAATAAATAATTTGTAAAAACCGGATGTAAAAAATGAATAATGTAAAATTCATTTAAAAAAAATTAAAATAATAATAGTTATAGTGAATGAATGAATCGATTGTAAAAAGAAATAAATAAATAATTTAAAAAAATCAGATGTAAAAGTAACTTGTAAAATCACATTAAATATATACAAATAAATGATTCATATTTAAAGATTATTTGAAATGAAATTAAAAATCACAAGTAAACTGTGTAAAAAAACATTATTCATCTGTAAAAATCATTGAAATTAAAACGAATCTTGTGTAAAAATCATATGAAAAAGTAAATCATGCAAAATCACAAGAAAATAAATAAAATGTGTAAAAAAAATCATGTGAAAATAAATCATTCGTAAAAACGAAATGTAAAAAAAGTGATCATAAATCATAAATTAATCCATGTGTAAAATCTCGATGCGTTTAGACAGAATCTGGAGTAACTCTCTCCACAGAACTGGTTAACTAGTTAACCGGTTAGAACCCAGAACCAGAGTAGAACCCAGAACCAGAGTAGAACCCAGATGGACCTCGAGATGGTAGAAATAATCTAAAATATAATTTAATACCAGTACTCAGGATCAGGATCAAACATATACAGATATCAAGAGATATCTGCTAGATGATTGGAAAAAAGAGTTCTTCAAAGGTTCTTCAAAGGTTCTTCAAAGGTTCTTCAAGGGATCCTTGGATCATTAAGGGTTCTTCCCTTCAGGAAAGAACGTTTTCCGTTAGAGAAACTCTGGATTACGGAGTTCTATATGTTCTGTATATATGGCCACTCCATCATTTCATACAGTTCATGTGTAGGTGGTGTGTGTGTGTGTGTGTGTGTGTGTGTGTGTGTGTGTGTGTGTGTGTGTGTTTACATTGCCCTGGGTTTCCACCCACAGTGTGTAAATGTACTTCAGTTGGATCTTGTTTATTTTTCCTCATCTGAGTTTTATCTTAACTGTAACTTTAACAAAAGTTTGAACTGAAACTCGATGAATTTTCCGTCGGAGGTTTACAGGAAATTTCCTGCTCAATGGTTTTACGAAAAGAACTTATATAATAATAATAATTTCTACAATAACAATAAACTTTTATCAGTAAACACGGTACCTTCGACTTCAGTGAAGTGGCGTCGGGTTTAGCGATCGCTTTTCATGCTATAGAATTCCGTCCTGTCCTAGAGTTTTCCGTTAATCTGTTTCCTTCGAGATTTTTTTCCTGTTAAGTTCTAAAATCCAGAACTTATATTATATCCACAGATAAAATAGTTTATTCCAAAATCCGGTTCCTTTTTACAATTTCTGTCCCGTTACTAAGATTTATAGTTCATTATAGAATTCGTAAAGTTCGGTCCTGTTCAGGAATTTTCATTCTTTTCTAAAATCCTGATCCATTCTGATCCAACTGAGATCTATTTTATAGAATTTTTCCAATGATATTCCAAAATCCAAAAACATACCTGAAACATATATCCACGGAAAATATTTTATAATTTCTGTCCCATTTCTAGGATTTATATTTCCTGTCGGAATTCAGTCCCATTCCACATTTTCATTCTGCTCTAGGTTTCCTGCTCTAGTCCCGAAACGGGATCCATTCTAAAATTCCTTCTAGAATTATGCTCCAAAACCCAAAAATATATATTCCAAAAAAAAAAAAAGAAAACATTTTATCCTAAAATCCGATTCCATCGGAGAAATTCTCTCCCATTTCTAGGAATTACAGCTTATTATAGAATTTCTGTTCTATACTAAAATCCCATTCTTTTCTGGAATTCTGGTCTATTCCAGAACTGGATTATAAAAATCCTGTTTCATTCTTGCATTTTTTTCCCCCTGATCATATTCTAAAATCCAAAAATATATCCAGAATATTCAGTACATCAATATATATTTTATTCTAAAATCCTCTTCTATTTTAGTTGTATTTTAGTTTTCGTTCAAAAATTCAGTCCCATTTCTGGGATAATTTTCTGTATTTAAATTTCCGTCTTGCTCATTCTAGAGAACCGAAGCTCAGTGGTAACGTTCAACAAAACCAAACATTATTATACATTATTTCTGATTTAATTTTAAACATTGTTTTTTTTTTTTTACTATATAGCTTCCGAAATGAAACGTGACACAATGTCGTGTTTATCTCTGACTGTCAGGCGACAGGGACGGAACGCGTGTGCAGGTGGAAATTTATTTTTATTATTTATTTATTTATTTATTTAAAAAAAAAACTGGCAGACAATTTCAGTTTCAAATCAATATCAAAAAACAGGAATCAAAAAGCGACCAGGAGAACCAGAACCAGATCCGAACCTCGATCACGCGACACACACACACACACACACACACACACACACACACACACACACACACACACACACACACACACACACACACACACACGCTCGCTTCCCGACTGATAACAAGGACGCAGCTCATGTACCATCTCTCCTTATACACCGGGAGTGTGACTGCGTGTGATTGGGTTCAGGTGTGTGTGTGTGTGTGTGTGTGTGTGTGTGTGTGTGTGTGTGTGTGATCAGAACGACAACGAGCTTCAACGAGACAGGGGTCTGTGAGCGCCGGGTGTTTGTAGGCCGCGTTGCATTCTGGGAGTCGTAGTGTGACGCCGATGTGACGCTGAGGAACTGAATTTCAAAATATTTATTGGGGGGAAAAAAAAAACATATCTGACCCCTAAAATGCTGAGAAATTAGAAACTGGAATAAATATCACGTAATATAAACATATAAAAGAGAATGTAAACAGGAATCGCTAATTTGTTTCACTGATTTTTTTACTTTTATACTCAACATAATGAGTTCGCTCCTTTTCAGCCATTAGCTCATTGTCCTATTAGCTATATTATTTCTCATTAATGCTCACTGTCCAGCTTCATTTTAAACTTTAAACTCACCTTTAAGAGGAAAAGCAACTTTGCGTTGTTAAATCTGTGATTTTTACGTGTCAGGTCTGATTTTCAGGAGAACACCGGGGCTCAGGAACACGACCTTCGGGAGAAGCTCCTGTCTTCAGCTCGGGTTCTACGTGCTGCGTGTAAAGCGAAGAGAAACAAAGGGAGAGCCGCTGATTTTGATGTGATGTCTGATTCGAGTGGAACACGGCGTTCGGGAACGAGCCGACCTCCCTGAGACGCCCAGACGCCGTCAGCGGCAATAACACACGCGTTTGTTCTCAAATAAAAGAGCGAGAGTTTGTTAGGAGACGGTCTGAGGGAAGAAGAATGTTCTGTGAGGTTGAATTAGACGTAGGCAGGAGTGTGTGTGTGTGTGTGTGTGTGTGTGTGTGTGTGTGTGTGTTGGCTTTGATGTTTGCGATTTGATTGACTTTGCTTTGAGCAGACATCCTACGAACGCCCTCACACACACACACACACACACACACACACACACACACACACACCACATCATCTTCAGATGCAACGTTTGTTGTTGTTGTTGTTGTTGTTGTTTTTTCATTTTTATGAATAAATGATTAGCACACTTTCAATTCCGACACACTTTCAAATAAATTTTTCATAAATTATGTAAAACATCTTTCTGTGTGTGTTCTTATCCCCGTGGGGTTTTTTTTTCTCTGTATTGATGTGTTTAAAACAAATCGGAGCCTGAATGTAGGCGTGAGCCGCTATTAAACATTCATAACCCGATGACATCATCAAGGATCGAGGATTAAAGGTTAGCGGTGTGCTGGAGCCAGCAGGCTAGTGCGGCTAACTAGTACAGGAAGCTAACAGTCATCGGTTTAGCATAGCGATCGAAAGGTGCTTTCACACCTCTTAATCCGTTTGTTGAGTCTGAATCAGAATGAAATTGATTCTCTTGATGTGTAAGCTGTTCGTTTTGATTTGGTTTCACACGGCACATAATTAAATGAATCAAAAAGATAAAACAAAACATTGCCTGAGGTGTGTGTGT
>CM074942.1:16440219-16445211 GCA_037576815.1 Pangasius larnaudii
TTGCACAACCGTCAGGAATCGCGCCAACCCCAGCCACTGGGGGTGCACAGGCTAGCGGACTCTCAGCGCCGGGCCCAGGCCCGGATAAACGGGAAAGGGAAAGGGCATCTGGCGTAAAACCTAATTTGCGGACAACGGAAGGTGATCCGCTGTGGCGACCCCTGACGTAAGCAGCTGAAAGAACAGCAGCAACAGTAACCGCCACCGTCAGGAATCAGGACATGAATCGGTGCTATAGCGGCTCAACTGGCTGGAAAATGTAAAACTGGCACAAAGAAGGAATGTGAACTCACCCACTCACTCATCCACCCACCCACCCACTCACTCACTCACTCACTCACTCACTCACTCACTCACTCACCCACTCACTCACACACCCACTCACTCACTCACTCACTCACTCACCCGCCCACTCGCCCACTCACCCGCCCACTCACCCACCCGCCCACTCACTCACTCACTCACCCACCCACCCGCCCACTCACCCGCCCACTCACTCACCCGCCCACTCACTCACTCACTCACTCACTCGGAGTTGTGCAACATACAAAACTGCACGCTGCTACACCCAGTAGTGTGTTAAAACAGTGTAACATCTGTGTATTGTTTAGATTGTGATTTCAAATGTGGCCATGGACCAAAAGTACCAACACTAGATGACACGCAATGGCATGACACACAACCAACATAAGCATTCGTTTTGCACTTAAGGGGAAAAACCCTAAAAACTAAAACTGAAGTCTTATTCAGTTTGACGTCCTATTTTACTCTGTCCGTCAGCGGAAATGGACTTGGACTAGGCCAAGCTAAACGTTTCGGCTAAACCAGTCTCACTTGACGTAGACCAAAGTTAATGTCTAACTAACTTCCTAAAAATTACTACCAGAGCGCTGTTGATTTCTGGATTCGGATGGCATTATTTTCGTGTAGCCGCACGACTTCCTCATTACCGCACTTCCAGCTGTAGCACGAACGACAGATTTAGGTTAATGCGCACGTTCTAATACGCTTTCGTTTCTATAGTAACGGTTCGTACACAGGGATTCGTATCGTGGAAGCGCCGCATAATCTGAGACTAATAATAAGCGTGTTGCTGTTTAACAAAGGAAAACGTATAAACATATAATAAACGTATAATGTGGAGAAGTTTTTTTTTAGGAGACGTTTATTTAACATTGAGAGAAGGAGTCTCCAGTGTCAGCGCTTTCCAACAGTCACGATGCTTTGCAAAAGTTTCCAGTACATGCGTTCAATTCATTATAATTCATTATATGTAACGAGCTTATATATAGCGAATGGGACGCCATATTGGATTCAGTTGAGTGTGTGTTAAAGCGAGTATAAATCAAACATTTATTCTGCATGAATGCAAGAGATTGAGCTGCATCATGGGAAGAAAAAAAAAATCAACATTACTCTGGATAAATTAAAGTTTTAACAATTTTACGATTTTCTTTTCTTAAGAAAGCAACAATTCACCTTCCCTGGTTTGTGTATTACAAACACACAACGTCGTGCTACTGCTAATGATCGCTCTGCCTGTGGCACACTCATAAATATTCAAATATATTTGAATATTGATAAAAAAAATTCAAATACAGCTTGAGGGAGCAAAAAGCAAAGAGAAATAGATCCACTGCGTCAGAAGTGCAGGATGTGACCTCTAACATGCGTGGACACACAGGAAGGAGCAACACAGGAAAAGGATACACATTTCCTGCTTTAAATAAATCCTGAATTTCATCACTTCCTTAAAACCTCGATGTTAAGCAATTAAACCTGACCGACGGCTTACGTTTCTCGCTATTCCTATTTCCCAACCCCTGAACAACTCAACAGCAGCCGCAGCCTGTTTCTCACCTTCACAAACTTGCACATGGATCTGCTCGAGAACTTTAGCATTGGGTTTACTGGATAACCAAGAAGACACACACACACACACACACACACACACACACACACACACACACACACACTCACTCACACACACTCTCACACACACTCTCACACACACTCTCACACACACTCTCACACACACTCTCACACTCACTCACTCACACTCACTCACTCACACTCACTCACTCACACTCACTCACTCACACTCACTCACTCACACTCACTCACTCACTCACACACACTCTCTCTCTCTCTCTCTCTCTCTCTCTGTGTGACTTATGGCTATTTCCACAACACAGAACACGCCTGGTCCAACTCAGCACCTTGCATTTCAATGGATTAATAAAGTTCACAAGCTATCTTATTACAGCGCTCAACTATGGCAACACTAACGCGACAAAAACTGGACTATGCCAAAGCTTCTGACGTCTCTACATCTCAATAAATATGTAAAATAAAAAAGCTTGGCACATTAATGCAACCTCCATCCACAGTAACAAGCAACTTTTAGACTTCTCTCGTGGGCGTGGCCTGTCCAGCATCCTTTTTTTTTTTTTTTTTTTATTTCCAATGACAAATGTTAGTAGCTACAAATAGCTTTTAAAGCTAAATTTAATAATGCACTAATGAGTGTGAAAATTGTTTGTTCGTGTTACGTGCTTGGAACTCTAGTCATGAGTGGGGAACTGAATAAAAGTCGGACCACGCGATTGGCTGAGAGTCGCTCGAGCCATTCGTTTGGATTTGTCGCATAAGAGCGTGATACCTGATTTGCAAAGAATTGAGAAAACGTTGCTCGTCGTGCTGCCGTTTTGTTGCTTGCCATTGTCGCAGAAATCACAGCTCTGTGCTGTGCCGGTACATGCAAAACGATAAATAAACATAAACATTTAGCGAGGCGCATCCCATAAGCCAAAGATTCACTTTTGGAAACCGTTTGACTCGTGTCTTGAGCACAGGAACAGTCTCTGACTCACGCCGTGGAGCTGATAACGAGCTTCGCAATCAGCTGGTAAGCTGAATCAGGTGCAATTTAGCAAGGAGGACACACTAAACAGCGCAAAGTGTAAATAGGCTAAAGGTTGCTGAGAGGCAGGAGAGTGTGTGCGCGAGTGTGTGCGGGAGTGTGTGCGCGAGTGTGTGCGCTAACAGTCAGTATGTCTGTCCTGGAGTGGAGCCAATATCACTAAACGAATAGCAACAGCAAGCTCAGCTCTGGAGCAGGCCCCGGTTTTAACATGCGGCAGTGCAGGCAAACACACACACACACACACACACACACACACACACACACACACACACAATGGCCCTGAGACTGGCCTGTTTTTTAGCACTTCTCTGAGGTTTTGGCAGGCTCCAGTGTGCACACACGTCCCGAAAAAAAAAAAACCTGACGTACCCACAATCACACACCCGCGCACACACACACACACACACACACACACACACACACACACACACACACACACACCGACTTTTTAAAATGCTCTTGACCCTCAAACTCCGAGTTCAGCAGCCCTGTGTGCAAACAGCCTTGCCTTTATCAAATATTCAGCAAGTCAATACGAACAATGTGTGTGTTCCTGGCTTCCACAAGGGACGGCGTTTAATCAGCCCTGCATGTAACCTGACTGTGCTGCAGTTAAACACTCGTTTCTCAACAGTCTCGGGGGGCTGAACTAAAAACATCAAGTCCAAACAAACACAAAAAAGCCTGTAGTCACACCGTAACGCCGCTTCCGCGTGTATACGGATACAGCGGCATTTTCGCTCACTGGGAAACTCATTTTAAAGAATCGTCCTCAAAGCTGGAGAAATTTGGAGCTGGAGTAAATGTCAGTGTGTGCTTCTAATCTGTTAACGTAATAACGTGCGCTGCCCCTGAAGCACATCTGACACCATTTCCTCGCAGGTGAATAAACAAATCGCTTCAATACATTCATGTACGATGGATCATCGAATATAGAACTGTCATACCAGATTCTGCGAGATCCTTAAATATCGAATTATTGCTTTAAAAAAAGAAATCGTATCGTATCATTATCGCCAAATATCGCATCTAAATCATATCATATCATACAGTATTGGATCGGATCGTAGAACACTCAGTGGTCTTGTTAAATAAATCGAAATCTTATCGTATCACGTGGAAGCTTGATGGTTAACCCCCTACTAAATTTACGCACACCTGTGATATTAATCATGGTGATATCAACTCGTTAGAAGAAAAGATCATATTCTGCATTAAGTCAGAAAAGAATACACCAATGTGCTTTTCATAATTTTTTTTTTTTTTTTAAATCAAAGCACTTCTTTATGAGACACCTGACAGTGAGGCATCACGGCATCGGCCTTCTGTTTTGGAGACACGTTATCTGACTCCCAACCCCACCTACACTCCTACATCTGTTTCTCCCCCTCGCTGTGTGTCTACTCCCACTCCCTCTCTCTCTCCCTCTCTCTCTCCCCCTCCCTCTCTCCCTCTCCCTCTCCCTCTCCGAGAGCCAGCTGTAAACACTCACACCCTTATTGCAGATCTTTATCTCCGTGCTAAATAAATGAGTTGAACCTCAGCGATCAGATTGGAGCAGCTGCAGTAGCTTGGCATGGACTTGGAAAGCAAACATTAACCAGGATTTTATTCAGATGAGGCTGCAGTGGGAAATAAGGAATTAATATCTGCCTGGAAATTGGGGGACAGAACATGAATAAACCCAACGCTCTCAGCAGGAGACCGGATTTTAATGCAAAAGGCGACAAATGCACTTATGATCGAGTCCAATGGACAGAAGGGCAGCGAAATTTAGGGTACGTCCGAAAAAAATGCTGCCTACTAAAGCCATCATCAGAGGAAGAGTCGTGTCCGAAATTGAATGTTTTCAGAGAATGCTGCTTTCTGAGCTTCAACAAAAGCCACGCCTCCTTTCCTGAAAGTGGTAAGCAAAGAGGCCACGCCTCGTTATTGATACAGACCACACCTCCTTCATTGTAACTGACAAGCACAGAAGCCACGCCACCTTCGCTGAGACTGAGGCACAGAAGCCACGCCTCCTTCGCTGAGAATGAGGCACAGAAGCCACGCCTCCTTCGCTGAGA
>CM074942.1:16457300-16467497 GCA_037576815.1 Pangasius larnaudii
CGCATTAATATAAACCTGCACTACTGTCAGAGCTGCTGTTATAGAGAACTAATCAACACCTTCTGACCAATCAGAGCGCAGAACTCAAATGACCTCTAATTGACCTTGACGCTTTAAGCACACGTCTCTGACAGGATGGAGTCTTTACGGACGAGAGAATACGGTCGTGTTCCACACAAATAACTTTTACATTGACCTTGGGTCTTCACACACACACACACACACTCACACACACACACACACACACACACACACACACACACTCACACACACTCACACACTCACTCAGTCACTCAGTAGGCGAGTTTAAACCTTAAAATAAAGAAACTTTCTCATTAAAAAAGGGAAGAGTATCAGAGAGAGAGAGAGAGAGAGAGAGAGAGAATTGGACAGACGGAAGATGAATAAAGAGTCACTCCGTAATCATCGTGTTACTTTCAGGCAGTCGTGTGGAATTAAAGAACCGCAGAACAATGGACAAAAAAATATTTAAATATATATTTATAGAAAAAGACGATAATTACTAATCGGTGTGTAAAAATGTCTTCCTTCAGTTAAGATATGTCTGAGTTCTTTAATCTGAACGAGGCCGAGAATTTAATGATCAGTTAAATAAAAGAGTTTAATCGTCAGAAATGTGTATATATGAGTGTATGAGTGTATATACACTGTATACTACATTCTTAAGGGTTCTTTAGTTGTCCTGTAGGAGAACCCTTAAAGGTTCTACAACAGTGTTTCCCTATCTAAGAAGCTAAGAACCATTAATGATCCAGTGAGCCCTTAAAGAACCCTTTTTGTCTACACGTTTAGAACCATTAAGCGTTCTTCAGTTGTCTCTCTAAGGACTAAGGAGAACTGAAATGTCCAACAGAGAACCCTATAAAAGTCTTCGAAGTAGAACTTTTTTTTTTTTTGAAGTTAAGTACTCTTAATTATCCAGTGAACTCTTAAAGAACCCCCAAAAGACCATTTATTTCTTGAACTCTCTTTGGTTGTTCCTCTGGGGGACCCACTGAAGGGTCTAAGTAGAACCCTGCAGCAGAGTGTTTCTCTATCAGAACAGTGTCAAGTAGAACCTTTCCTGAAAGCCAAGAACCTCTTGTACACTCTAAGGGGTTCTTTGATTAGCCCCTTGAGTGAAACCTTAAAGGTGGAATGGGTAGAACCCTACAACAGTGTGTTCCAAGTAGAACCCGTTTTAGAAGCTAAGAGGCCTTGACTATCCAATAAACCCTTAAAAAGCTTTTTGTCTAAGAAAGGAAGCTTTAGAAAAAAAAAAGGTAGAACCTTTAATGGTTCTCTGAGGGAAACCGTAAATGTTCTATAGAGAACCTTACAGTATTCTTCCAGGTAGAACCCTCTTTGGAAGCTAAGAACCCTAATTTATCTAAAGAACACTTAAAGAACCATTTTCTTCTCTTTCTATCCACTGATTTCACTTTCCATCACTTCCACTTATTTCTTCTCCTACCTTTTCCACTCTCTCTCTCTTTCTATCTATCCCTCCATCTTCCTTTCCTTCTTCTTTCCTTCCATCCACCCACTCTCCCCATCCCCCTTTCATTTTTCTGTATTTATCTTTTAATCCCTCCTGCCCCTTTCCATCGTTCCACTTCTTCTTCCTCTCTCTCTCTCTCTCTGTTACACTCCTACTCTTTCCCGCCATCTTTTTTTTTTACTTCCTCCTCTTCGCTCTTTCACCTTTTTCACTCTGTCTTTCCTCCCAACATCTCTTTCAATAATCCTCTCCATTTCTCTTCCTCCCTTTTGATTCTCACTCCTCTCATTCACTCCCTCTTTCTTTTTATCGCTCTCTCTCTCTTTTACTCCTCCTTCCTCCCGTTTTTCTTCTCCGTTTCGCTTCATCATCTCTTGCTCTCGTTCCATCTCTCATCTTCATTTTCTGTCTCGGACACGTTAACACTCGTCCGCAGAATAAGAAAGGACATGTAACAAGCGTAGTGTTCACACACACACACACACGCACACACACACACACACACACACACACGCACACACGCACACACACACACACACACAGAACAGGAGATTGGATTTCCACTTCAGTGAACAACAAAGCGAACGTGACTGAGGTTTTGTCACACTGGGTCATTTGGGTACTAATGAGTGTGTGTGTGTGCGTGTGTGTGCGTGTGTGTGTGCGTGTGTGTGTCAGTACCAGGTCTATTCTTTAAATAAAAGTAATACAGAATTCATCTGAAGTCCCTCTGAGCTTCGTATTTTGCAGAAATTTGAGAACAGCGTGAATTTGCCCGACTAACATTTATATTCATATTTGCGTCAAACAACATCACAGCTTGTGCGGCTAATTTGCTAGCCACTAGCTAGCTTAATTTATTTAGCTAGCTAAGTTACTGTGGGAACTGAATCTAACAGATAGCCGTCGCTAGTTCAGGACGCGTCATTAGCTAAACCGCTAACTGGCAAGTTACAGATAAAAGCGATGATGTGACACGGAAGAACCCAAATATGATGCTTTTATGCTTCGAAAGAGTGACAAGAACCAAAAAGCTAAATGTTAAACTCTCAGGTTCTAGATATTACGAAGAAAACAATGAGCAATAATCTGGAGTTTGTACCACACACACTCTTAGCAAAATGGGTTCTTCGAGGGTTCTTTACGTGATCATTGGATAATTAAGGATCTTTAGCTTCCATAGAAAGGGTTCTGATCGGAAAACACCATTTTACGCTTCTACATAGGAGCATTAATGGTTCCTACAGAACACTTAAGGGTTCTACAATGTTCTAAGCGCATGCAGTCTTAGGAAAAAAAGGGTTCTTCAAGGGTTTTTTTAAAGGTTTGCTGGGTTCTTAGCTTCCAAAGATAGGGTTCTGATAGGAAAACACTGTCGTAGGGTTCTGTAGATCTATGTGCGTACAGTCTTTAAAAACAAAAAGGCTTCTTCAAGCGTTTTTTTGAGGGATTGCTGTAAAAATGAAGGATTCTTAGCGTCCAAAAAAGGGTTCTACTTGGAGAGACAAATTAGAGAAAGATGAATTGTGTGTGTGTGTGTGTGTGTGTGTGTGTGTGTGTGTGTGTGTGTGTGAGCAAGCAGACGGAAGATTTTTGCTTCAGAACAGATGGACTAAAAACTTGAGGGAAAAAGGCTCACACTAATCACGAGTGTGTAAATGTGTGTGTGTGTGTGTGTGTGTGTGTGTGTGTGTGTGAGAGAGAGAGAGAGAGACAGAGAGAGAGAGAGAGAGAAAGAGAGAGAGAAAGAGAGAGAGAGAGAGAGAGAGTAGGAAGCCACACACAAATATTACTCACCTTACAAAGAGCCACTATTCATGAGTTCTCACCTTAAAAATGAATTCATCTGCCTTATTAACACCCCAAATTGCACACACACACACACACACACACACACACACACACACACTGATATCAAACATTACCACATCCTCCGTTTATACTCAGTGCTTTAATGATAACCGGAATATATTTTCCTCAGCCCCGCCCCCTGGACCCTGTCCTTTAAGCCCCGCCTCCTGAAACTTGGAGGTGGAATTGTAGCAGAAATCTGGAAGTGATGCGGAGGATCATAAAATTCCACTCTGAAGTTACGGTGAACGTGTAGCTCTACGCCGTCACGACTATTGTTTTTTTACGAGACGGTTGGAATTACAGAGATCGCACGTGACATTCGGAAGATTTCGACCTGCATCGATTTACAAGGAAGAGATTTTGGCATGTACGTTAGCTTTATATTAGCTTTAGCCCAAAACTAAAAAAAAAAATCTATGAAAATTGGACACCAGACAACAAATTGGACAGGAACCTACACAGGAACCCACTGTGCTCGCCCCGAGCTCAACAACGAGCGCTTACGTCACAACGCTACACGTCCGATCTGCGTGTTTGACTAGTCGCATCTCTGTGACACGCAGAAAACATCCTTATCTCAGGCGACTGACTTCTTTCTTGTGTTTCACCTCACAAACCCGTCCACCAGATCTTCAAAGTCCAGCTCTTTAACAATCCCCGACGATGTCGAACACTCTCTTTCTTCCTCTTCCTCTTTAAGCTTTCTTTTCATCAACATACTCATACCCATGAGTGTGGGTTTTTGCGGTTATACGGTCTTCATGCTTACGGCTTATCTAACGCCGGTAAACTCATGACTCTTCATTTATTGGCTTGTTCTCTATGTATGCTGTTGTGTGTGATAGCATTACGGCTAAACTCATTTCAAATCTATGCTCACTGAGCGCCCTCTAGTGGCCTAGTGCACATGTCCAGTACGTAAATAAGAATATTATGTAAATTTTATTTCTCCTTCATTTCAATATTTAGCTTTTTTTTGTTTTTTTAAACGGTGACACTTTAATTCCACGCTCGAGTGACAATAAGAGGAGGAGAGCATCCCCCTTTTCCCGTCTAGGACGTTGCTATTTCAACTCATTTTTGATCGCTATAAAATGCATTTAGAAATATAAAACCTAAAATAGTCACATCATTAATACTAGGGAATTAGAATAACATTAACTGTGAGAATCCAGACATTTCTTTTTTTTAAATCTTAAAATGTCTGGACACAGGACTAAACCTCACACAATGGGTCAGAATTTAAAAAAAAAAAATCTAATTGCAGACGGAGGCAGCGTCCTTGCAATGAATCGTCTGTCCTTTTCTCCACTCGTGGAGGGAAATGAAAAAGAAAATGGACCTTGGTTCAACATTGATGAAATGCTGTGGTTCAAGAAAGAGAGAAAGAAAGAGAGAGAGAAAGTTTCAGTACTGTTTTTAAGTCGCCGCCGGCCTCGCTGACTTCCCCTCTTTCACACACTTCATACTTGCGGCACAGGAGGAGGAGTGTGTGGGGGAGTGGATTGTTCGGCAGGAACAAACTCGACCTCCGCAGCAAGAACAATGAGGCTGAACAGATTTCCTCAGAGATTTGTCTGCTCCGTTTCCCCGCAAATCATATACACTGTTGTATCAGCTTCCTAACTAGCAGAATAAAAAAGAAATTATTTTGTAAGTTACATCAGTTGTCATGTACAAATTATGGTTTTCATTATTGCTCTTGGTTTCACGTGTAATCAGCAATCGGTCCCTCAATTCCGCTGATCAATAATCAATCCCCTGCTTCAGATAATCAATAATCAGTTCCTCACTTCCGCTAATCAATAATCAATCCCCTGTTTCAGATAATCAATAATCAGTTTCTCACTTATGCTAATCAATAATCAATCCCCTGTTTCAGATAATCAATAATCAGTTCCTCACTTATGCTAATCAATAATCAATCCCCTGTTTCAGATAATCAATAATCAGTTTCTCACTTACGCTAATCAATAATCAATCCCCTGTTTCAGATAATCAATAATCAGTTTCTCACTTACACTAATCAATAATCAATCCCCTGTTTCAGATAATCAATAATCAGTTCCTCACTTCCGCTAATCAATAATCAGTTCCTCACTTCCGCTAATCAATAATCAGTTCCTCACTTCCGCTAATCAATAATCAATCCCCTGTTTCAGATAATCAATAATCAGTTCCTCAATTCAGATAATCAATAATCAGTTCCTCACTTACGCTGATCAATAATCAATCCCCTGTTTCAGATAATCAATAATCAGTTCCTCAATTCAGATAATCAATAATCAGTTCCTCACTTACGCTGATCAATAATCAATCCCCTGCTTCAGATAATCAATAATCAGTTCCTCACTTCTGCTAATCAATAATCAATCCATTACTTCAGATAATCAATAATCAGTTCCTCATTTCTACTGAGACACGCCCACATTTCCATCTATGGCCTTAAAGCTTATATCCACTCAAAGCTGCTCTCATTTCCAAATATGGGCTTCTGATTTGCATATTTACGCATATTCAATATGCATTTAATGAAGGTAAAGGTGTTGAGATGTTCCTGGGCAATTTTTACTGTTTAAAACCACACGAAACTATTATTTATAACGGTTTAAAATGGTTTAAATGGTTTAAGAAGGAGACATAGAGGGCTAATTTAAGCTTGAACTAAGAGGAAGTGAAGTCACTTCCTGTGGAGAGAGGAACGTTAAAAAGAGCACTGATGCTCAAAGTGTGCTGCTGTGTTTATAGACAGAAATGATGATGAAGATGAAGAAGATGAAGATGATGAAATAATATTTAACATCATTAGTTAAACTTTAATGAGATGTTATTTGGGTGAATGTTGTTTCAAGTGCTGAATATTTTGTCCGTTTTAAGCGCATTTAGGAAAATAACGTACAAAACCATCATCCTCTGCAATTTACACGAGTTTGTTTAAAAGGAGAAAGAATGAAATGACAAAAAAAATAAAAGAGAGGTGCAAGGGGGTGCATGGAATAATGAAACTAATGATTAGTGGAACCACAGCGCCCCCATGAGTCCAGACTGTGGTATTACAGCGATCCTTTCCCTCAGAACGGCGAGATCGCTGCGTTTTCATCGGCAGTTCCAAAATGGCGTCGTGAGAAGGCGTATAGACCGGAACACGCAACGAACACGCTGTGGAAAAACACTTACGCTGATTTTTGTTGTTGTTGTTGTTGTTGTTGTTGTTTTTATGGACCAATTTCATACAAAACCACTAAAGTTTCCTGCTTTAGAAAGTCAGTTTATGACTAGGATTAGCAACACTTAGTTAGCTTAAAGCTACCGTATTCAACATGAGCGGAGCAGAGCTAACATGCTAGCGCGGAATTAGCGCAGAAACTAGCTGAAATGAAAAGAAAAAAAAAAAAGCGACATGGAATTCACAGATCTCAAATTTACACGCAGCATTTCTTTTAAAGATTGTTTTTTTTCACAGCATAAACGCAATAAATGATAACAAACGATAGTTCATGTTAGTTAGCTAGTCTGTCACGTTAGCTAGCCAATAAGTAAGGGTTGTTTTTGTTTGTCTGTTTGTTTATTTTTCTCTGTTTAATTTAGGCACAAACTCAACATTTCTACGAAACACAAATAAATAGAAACAGCAGAAGAGGTAAAGTTAATGCTAACACACACACACACTCACACACACACACACACACACGCACAGACACTCTCACACACACACACACTCATATACACACACACAGGAATGAAAACACATCAAAAATATCATTTAGGATTCTTTTTTTTTAATAACACTGAACTCAGACGTATATAAAGACGAACATAATCTGGATTAATGCTGAACAGTAACGTAAATGATCTTTAAGAGTGAAGTGGTTTTAGTTAAACGCTAAACTTCTCACGGAAGAATAAAAGGATCAGAAAGATACAAGATATTCAGTAGCTTGCTACTTGTTAGCTACTTAATATCACGCTAGTGCAAGTGCGAATTTGGCCACGTTTCTTAATTTCGATTAAGAAAAAAAATATAGACACTAACATTCAGGTTCATGTTTATAACTTGAGATCTATTTTAGCTAACAATGGGGCTACTTTCTGCTTTTTTTTAATTTAAAAAATATATACGATGACACGTAACAAATCACGCTTCAGTTGTGAGAAGCCTGTTTAAGTAAAACTCGAGAATAAAACGCTGTGTGAAATAAAACGTACGGATTTTTTTTATTCAAATTCAAACTGACACACACAGAAAACTGGGCGATTAAGAAAAAAAAAAATTCCCCCCCAATCACTGAGGAGCTCGTAAAGCCGAAGCACGTGAGCACGTGAGCACGTGAGAAAAACACCGTATTGTATAAAAACAGATGAATATATAATGAAACAGAAACCTGTCATTGCATGTCGGCATGCAATAAATAAATCGTGATTTCAAAAAAAAAAAAAAAAGCGCATCGAATGTGCATGAAGAGAAAGACGAAAAAAAGTGACTCGTAAGGAAATGGTTCTTTTTTTTTTTTTGGTACATTTTTCTCCCGTGCTTTAGAGATTAACGCTGAACTCCACTGAACATCACATTAGATTTCTGCTGTGTGGCGAAACTTCGTCCTTCGTTACTGAGAGAGAGAACAAGAAAATCCCCAAATCAGGTCTTCGACTTCTTCTCCTTCCTGTCAGCTGAGGCTTCAGCTTTACGCTTGTGGGCCTGCAAAAAGAAAGGGAGAGAGGGAGGGAGAGAGGGAGGGAGAGAGGGACAGAGGGAGGGAGAGAGGGAGAGAGTGAGGGAGAGAGGAAGAAAGCGACAGAGTGAAGGAGAGAGGGACAGGGAGGGAGAAAGAGAGGAGGAGAGGGAGGGAGAGAGGGAGTGAAGGAGAGAGGGAGAGAGTTGAGTGAGGGAATGAGGGAGAGATGCAGAGAGGGCGAAAGGGAGAGAGGGAAAGAGAGGGAGTGAAGGAGAGGGACAGAGGGAAAGATAAAAAGAGAGTGAGAAGGAGAGAGGGAGATAATCAAACGAAATAATAATAATATTTATAGGTTATATACAGAAAAGAGAAAAAAGAAGGAGAAACAAAAGAAAGTGGAAGAGAAGAGAGGAGAGGAGAGGAGAGGAGAAGAGAAGAGAAGAGGAGAGAAGAGAGAAGAGAAGAGAGAAGGAGACGTTACTGATTGTCCTTTCGGAGCTCTTTTCTTTTTCTCCGCTTTTTCTTTCTCCTCGATCTCCGTGTTTTCTTTCTCGATCAGAGAGATGAGTGTGTTACAGCGTCTCTGAAGCTCCTGAGAAACACACACACACACACACAGAAACACACACACAGAAACACACACACAGAAACACACACACACACGCACACACACACACACGCACACAGTAAACAATTAAACAAGTCAATATAGTATAAGTGTAAATGACGCCTACGTAGGCAACTTTCTGTTGAATAGAACACACAGGTACTGATTACTGGCACAGGTCATACACACACACACACACACACACACACACACTGACCATGGCTGTCCTGGACTTGATGAACCAGTCGAAGCGGAACTGGGGTGTGTTCCTCACACACTGCCGCAGCTCCTCGTACACGTTCTCCTTATCGAAGCCCATCTTGTGCAGCATGCAGATCAGAAAGCGATCCTCCTCCTCCGTGTAGTTCTTCCCTTTATTAGTGCCGTACTGGATACGCAACTGGTGGAACGGCGCTTTATAGCGCGCGATCTACACACACACACACACACACACACACACACTACTATTAATGACCATGCGGTAGATTTTCTGTTCGATCAGATCATATGTTTAATTAATATTCATACGTGTGTGATATTAAATTACATTAAGCCTAGATTTAAAACGTACTGTTACCAAAAACGATGCATTAAATTAAATTAAATTAAATTAAATTAAATTTAGTCATTTTCCTTTAGATTAATTGATGTCTCCATTTTAAAGTAATACTGAATAACACTGGTCCTAAATGCTGTTTTAGAAACATTTCACCTAAACGTCATTAAAACTGCATTACGTTAAGACTTTAACGTAGGAATAAATCACATTAAATCTCACTACAATAATTAACAGTTAAACATAATTAAACGTAAAAGTCATTGAAACTATATTACGATAGACTTTAATGCAGGGATAAGACGAGATCTTTAAGCTGTAATAAACACTGAGTGACACTGAAATGTAGTGATTATTACTCTTAATAAAACAGTTAATCAGATATAAATATTTTGAGAAGTAGATTTTACAGCTCGTAAAGTATGTAGTAATAATCCATAGAGGTGCAAAACTCTACTGTAATCATATTACAAATGGTTTAAAAGTATACTGTAGAGTACAGTGAGACTGTAAGGAGTAATGTTTACAGTATAGTGATGTAATGTTTACAGTATAGTGATGTGATGTTTACAGTGTAGTGATGTGATGTTTACAGTATAGTGATGTAATGTTTACAGTATAGTGATGTAATATTTACAGTGTAGTGATGTAATGTTTAGTATAGTGATGTAATGTTTACAGTATAGTGATGTAATGTTTACAGTGTAGTGATGTGATGTTTACAGTATAGTGATGTAATGTTTACAGTATAGTGATGTAATATTTACAGTGTAGTGATGTAATGTTTAGTATAGTGATGTAATGTTTACAGTATAGTGATGTAATGTTTAGTGTAGTGATGTAATGTTTAGTATAGTGATGTAATGTTTACAGTGTAGTGATGTGATGTTTACAGTATAGTGATGTGATGTTCACAGTATAGTGATGTAATGTTTACAGTATAGTGATGTAATGTTTAGTATAGTGATGTAATGTTTACAGTGTAGTGATGTGATGTTTACAGTAT
>CM074942.1:16492884-16513771 GCA_037576815.1 Pangasius larnaudii
TATACACACACAAACACACATCTTTTCACACATGACCACACACACAGACACACAAATGCATACACCTGTACTTGAACACACAAATACAGTGTACAGGTGAGACACGCACACACCTGAACACACACACACACACACACCCGACACACCTGTTCAGGTGCGTCCAAATAGAACACATGACTTTATGACTTTGTTTCTTCGACATGGCACGGTGAACACGCGACTCAGTCGCCCTTCAAATGGTTCGAGTCAGAACGTTGTTGCTAGGCAACTGGAGAATACAAATAGCATGCTCAGACTAGCTAATCGCAGAGGCTAACGATTAATCAGGTTAGCCTTGTGGCATTTTATACAGACGTGAAGTCACAGTGACAGCAAAAACGTGGCAGAATGATCCGGAACGTCAACATTTACCTCAGATGTGTTGATAAATTAATTAAAAAAAAAGAGTCCATTTGGCTAAAATTACACTTAGCATTAAACGCTAACACATCTGTATTATCAACACTTGTGTCACGGCTCAGAGCTATCACACACACACACACACACACACACGCACACACACGCACACACACGCAGTGTCTTCCTCCTTTTCCTGTAAACAAGTTTGAACGTTTCTATGTGGTTTTTTTGCTGTGGTATAACTTTCAGAAAGCTAATATTAGCATAGCAAAAGAAAGAGAAAAAGAAACACATATTTAGCTACATATGCATTACGTAATAGATAGCTAGTAGTTTATTATTTCATCTTGCGCTCTCACTTTTCCTCCATCTCCGCTGTCATAACACACTGTACTATCACTCTCTCTCTAAATTCAAATTAGCATTCAAATAAGCTTTTATTAGCACGGCTAAAGAGCGAGAGAGAGAGAGAGAGAGAGAGAGATAACAACATGAACAAGATCTGTTTTTAAAATAATGTCAGTTAGCAAAGCGCTAGCAACAGAAATTAATCTAAAATAGCGAGCAATACAACGTCTTCATTTCAGCTAACAGTAAGACATGATATGAAACATATAAAACATTAGCATTAGCAGGTATTTGATATGAAACATATAAAACATTAGCAATAGCAGGTACTTGCTATGAAACCTGATAAGTATATTTGGAACAAAAAAACATCGACTAGCTTCATATGCGGGTACGTTAGCGACGTCTGAGGAAAAGCGGCTCTATTTTTAGCAAACTAGCCATCTTTAGCTAACACTGAGCTAACAATCGCAGCTGCAGTTAGACCTAGCGAAGCGCTAACAGCCTTTCATGAGTATAAAGAGAGGTAGATTAGCAAACTGCTAACACCAAGCAATCACACGATATCCTGAATTAGCAAAGAGCTAGCAAAAGGAAGTCGATTAGCGATAACTGAGGCGTTTGCTTTGTTTATTCTCAGAGTTAAATGTTACAGTTGGAAATGTTTTGTTCCCCTGCTGTCCTGGAGACAAACGTCTGGTAAAATGATACACACACACACACACACACACACACACACACACTCTCTCTCTCTTTCACACACACACACACACTCTCTCTCACACACAAACTCTCTCTCTCTCACACACCCACACACACACACACACACACACACACACACACACACACACACAGTGTATGTAATCAGAAGCATGCATGCACACGCTTCAAGAGATACAGGTTCACACCCGTTGGCATCCCACACACACACACACACACACACACACACACACACACACACACACACACAGTGACAGTGACAAGTCTTAAACATAGAAACCGCAAGTTTACACATTACTCACAAAGATAACAAAGATGGTAGATATACAGAGCTCGGCTGGTTGAGCATTTAAAACAACTCGTACACACACTAACACACACACACACACACTGACACACACACACACACACACACACAGAGACACAGAGACACACACACAGACACACACACAGACACACACAAACACAATGTGTGGTGAATTTAACAATAACAAGTAATGTTTAGTTTGCAAACATTAGAGCCAAAAGGTAGTAAGTGGAAACAACACACACACACACACACACACACGCACACACACACACACACACACACACGCAAGTCCTCCCAAATTCCTAACAGTGCGTCATGCGTGTCTCGGGTTCTGATTGGTCGAGGCGAGCAGGTGATTTGTGTTGCGTGACTTCCGTTCTGCGGGTTTCGGCATAACATCAACAGTAAATTTCTTTGAATATCGCTATTTATAATATTTTATTTATAGCTACACCACAGCGCCACTGAATCCTGCGCTCTGATTGGTCAGAAGGTGTTGATTAGTTTTCTATAACAGCAGCTCTGACAGTAGCGCAGGTTTATATTAACGCGCTCGTTCTAATACGGTATCGTTTCCATAGTAACAGCTCATTCACAGCGGACGTTATGTAATCGCCGATATGGTGAAGTTTCCTGTAAGGAGTCTCCAATGTCAGCTAAAGCTATAACTTTAAGTTAAATGTAACTATAAATGGATAAAAATGACATATATCATTTATAAATAAATTGTAAAAAAATAATTGTAAAAAATTTGTTTAAAAAATTTTTAAATTTTGTCAAATTGCTGTGGCGTAAAAGGAATTAAACACTTGGGAGAATAATCAGAGAAACCGAATCGCAGTTTTATTAATGTAGCTTTAAAATCATATAATAGTTTCAGGTCTAGAAACATTATTAAAAGTCACAGATAGCCGCTTTAAGCAGTTTTCCTAAATTAATAAATAAAAAAACAATGATAGGACGATAAGGTGAGTATGATGCATGAGTGGAGAAAACACAGCCACCAGAACAGAGGATCAAAAGGCATCGAAAATCATATGATTATAGGTCTAGAAGTAGTTTTAAAAGTTACAGATGGCCGCTTTAAACGTGTCTTAACATAACAGGATAATGATTGGAATAAGATATAAGAGTGGACAAAAACACGATCACTTGACCACAGGTATGTAAATGTTAGAAGTCTAGAAATAGATTTAAAAGTTATAGAAAGCCACTTTAAGCATTTCCCTACACAAATAAATAAATAAACAAGTTAATTAATTAATTAATCAATCAATCAATAACTAAATCAATAAGTTACCAATAAATAAACCAATAAATAATGATAGGACGATGAGTTGAGTAAGATATAAGAGTGGAGAAAACAGTAACATGACCAGTAGTAGGATCACAATGATGTAATTATTACACCTCTAGAAACAGTTTTACAATGTTACTGATGGCCGCTTTAAGAATTTCCCCTAAACAAATCAATAAAAACATGATGATTGTACGATGAGAATAAGAACAATTAACATGTGTAGGAAACACAGTCACTGGACCAGAGGTAGCTTCAAAGTTATGTAATTACTACAGGTTTAGAAATAGTATTAAAAAGTTATAGACGGCCGCTTTAAACAGTTTCCCTAAAGAAATAAGTGGGAAAAAAAAAGATCGATGATAGGACGAATAAGATGATAAGACGTTAGAGTGGAGAAAGTACAGTCACCGGACCGGACTGAGCCTCCCTGCATTCTAATGACGCACTCACATTTCCCACACACACACCCACACACACACACACACACACACACACACACACACGTACTTTCATTTCTCAAAAAATGCTGTGGAGTGTCTGTGGAAAACTGCTGTGTGTGTGTGTGTGTGATGGTCATGTGTTCTGCGTGGTGTGTAAAGCACATGACTGGGAGCCGTTACGCTCGTGGGCATTTTATGCTCACTTTTTAAAAAAAAGAGGATGGACAGGAGGTCGAGTTTGTGCAGAAGCTCGTCACTGCTTCATCATCGCCACCTGCTGGTCACGTGGCGTAATAACAGCTGCGTTCCAGTACGGGTTATAATGCGCCCTCGCTCACTTCCCCTACACACTTCCCCCTGGGTTATATCCTAAGATCCGTTCTATTACTTTATCATCTCTTAGAGCAGAATTTACCCAGAATGCACTGCTCACTTCATAGCTGAAGCTAAAATATTTACTTTATTTTAAATATTTTATCGATTATTCTGATTGTGATTGTGTTTAGCGTGCTATCTGCTCCGTATGTACGTGACAGAAGGAACAGTTACTTTACTATGCTAGCTTCTTTCAAAATAGAGAATTAGCATGCTTTCTAGTTAGCAAGCCATTTGTTCGGCACGCTAATTAATCTCGCTGTACATGGCTGATGATGAAATCGTTACTTTACTATGCTAGCTACTTCCATAATAGAGAATTAGCATTTATTTATCATGCTATTTACGCTACCTGTACCTAGCAGATGACAAAACTACTTCCAAGTTTGAGAATTAGCATGCTAGATTGTTAGCAGATCAGGTGTGTATCATGTTATGTAGTTAGCATCAATTTAATTAATTAATTGAAATCTATTTTTTTCAGAATCAATGGACAGTCTCGCCCACACTCCTTCCTCCCATCATCCCTCCCCCGTGCTCTCGACCCACGCCTCGTTCTCAGCCAATCAGGACGCGCCGGTTCCCGAAACAGACTCGGCGGTCAGAGACGAGCCCAGCGAATCAGACGCCAGCATTCCGCTCGATTATCTCTTCCTGTCTCAGTGTGAAACTGGCAGGAGGAGCATCACCAGGTAAGCCCCGCCCATAATATTTATTGCATGATCATATGCTAATATAGTCTCTAAAATATAGGATAGAATTCTCTCTCTCTCTCTTTTTTTTTTTTGTAGCATTAAAAAAAATTTAACGATATCAATAGTTATGATCATTAACCCCGCCCCCTCACCTCAAAAGTAGCCATAATTTTTAATACGAGTTAAAATTATGCAAATCTGTATACAAATTATGTAAATATTGATTTATTAATCCAAGTTGTTTGCATTGCTAGATAGAAATAGCCATCGTTTTTTTTAAGCAAGCTAGTTTGCTAAATAAATTTTTTTTCCAGCTTTATTGATAGTTTTCAGAAATTATTTATTATTTTTTTACTGTTTGCTGTGTTTCAGGTGTGACAGCATGTCGAACTCGGAGCGTTCGTTTGAGCAGAGTTCGTTTGAGAACGTGACCGATGAAGTGTTCAGTCCTGTCTTGTGTTTAGACTCCGCCCCTTCGCCCTTCGGTGCCCCGTATGGGACCCGGTCGTTATCGTCGTGTCCCGTCCGCGGCCCTGGTGACGTGTTCCGATTCGACAGCCCCTTCTGTGCCACGCCCCCTCCTCTCCCGCCAAAACCGACACACATGTCCGATCACCATGGTCACGAGGATGCTGTGCGTAACCAGGGGCAACTGGGGCTCCTCCCACGCAGGACGTCGCTGTCGGGTGGGGAGCATTTTAGAAGAGGTGTGAGCACACACGTTTTTTCGGTCGCGTCACGTGGAAACTAGAGCGACTTTATGTGCCATGTGTCTTGAAGGCCAAAGATTGGAATGTGGGCGTGTCTTTTAGTTGATATATTAAAGTAGGAAATAGGAAGTTCATATGCGACATTCGTAGATGTGAAGGAATTCTCACAGATTTTGTTAGTCAGCTAGCTAACATGAGCTAACCTGACAGGATTTCTCACTGAATTGTTTTGGTTCTTTTCTGGTTTGCTTCAGGAGAGTTCGAGTTCAGTGCCAGAGGAAACTGGAACAAAAGACTGAGTCTGAATCTGGTAAACACATTATTTTATATTTATTCAACCTGCAACTCGTATTCTTCTTACGCAATTTCTTAATCATGTTATGTAATATTCTGTATTATTGCATTGTATCTCTCAGCTTGTGTTTGAAAAATTCACAATTGTGTATCATTGTTGTGTTTTTAACCCATTAATCTGTCAGCTGTTTATGCGTAGGCTAATCATTCCATCAGCGTTGCTAGCTAGCTTTAGTGCTGTAGCTAGCTTTAGTACTGCAATATATCTTTCCATATATTCTTCCGTTTTTCTTCCACAGTGTAACAGACGGGTTTTTTTTCCCCATTTGACTTTGAACGTCTTGTAAAAAGCGAGCGAAAGCAAACCCGAGTCAGATCTAGACGTTAGCCTCTTTCTGAATCGGTGTATTAAAACATCTGAGCGAGAGAAGTGTGTTTTTTTTTCTTGTGAAACTACAGACATCATTTTCACAAGCAAAGTGTTTTATGACTGATATAATGGACACTCGATTGCTGAGGTCAGTCTTCTCTCTCTCTCTCTCTGTCTCTAGCCGATGTTTCTGGTTAACACTCCCTCTGAGAGCCAATCAGACGACTCCTCTTACGTGCCCATGGCTTCTCCGCCAATCAGCTCCTCCGACACTGAAGTTGAC
Source organism: Pangasius larnaudii (assembly GCA_037576815.1). Taxonomy (NCBI): domain Eukaryota; kingdom Metazoa; phylum Chordata; class Actinopteri; order Siluriformes; family Pangasiidae; genus Pangasius; species Pangasius larnaudii. The sequence continues at coordinate 16,499,129 of CM074942.1, forward strand.
GGCTACATACCTATGAGTCCACCCACACTTCCTGTTTCACTGCTAACCAATGGGAAACCTGAATCACCTCTTCCTCCCACCCCCGATATGGAGCCTCCTCCAATCAACCGCAGCCTGAAGCCGAGGAGGCGGGGTAAGACCTCGGCTCGACTTTACCCAGACTTACATTTTGAGATTAATCCAATTTTTTACGAATTGTCCACTTGTCAGGATGTGTTTGTTCTAATGGATTCCATTAAACATTTCCCCATCGAGATCTAATGGATTCCATTAAATATTTCCCCATCGAGATCTAATGGATTCCATTAAACATTTTCCCATCAAGATCTAATGGATTCCATTAAACATTTTCCCATCAAGATCTAATGGATTCCATTAAATATTTTCCCATCAAGATCTAATGGATTCCATTAAACATTTTCCCATCAAGATCTAATGGATTCCATTAAATATTTCCCCATCAAGATCTAATGGATTCCATTAAACATTTCCCCATCAAGATCTAATGGATTCCATCAAACATTTTCCAAACAGGATCTAATGGTTTCCATTAAAAGGAAAAACGTCATGAAGATAAACGCAATGCTGTGGAACTTTGTGAGCTTTAAACAGCGTCGTGTTCAATGTCTTCAAACCGTTACTTTAAATACCGAATATTAAATTAATCATTCTTTAAAACGACTGGTGTTTATTATTTATCTGTCGTGTTTATTTATTGTCTGTTATTGTAGTGAAACCGCCGCCCCTCGATTTGTCCACCATTAGCGAATGCCCCACCCACCTCCCTCTAATTCGCACCATGACGGAACCCAGGTGAGCAGAATAAACTATAGACTAATCAATAACAATGACATTTGTAACGCTTTACTCACTAATGAGAATATTTACTGTGTATTACAAAAAAAAATGTTCATCTTCCCGTGTATCTAGTGCTTCACCTCGTTGTGTTCCTTGGGACAGGGGGCGGGGCTTAAACGGCACCGAACAGGAAGGGAATGACACACCTACGGTAACACCTGCCTACTTCGCTCTGTATTGTCTGTGTAATTAACGACATCTTTGTAAAGTGAAACAATGAAAACGTGTGCGTTTCTGTGTGTGTACAGTCATTGTTCTCTGCATGTGACTCCGCCCCCTGGTTCCGGAGCTCTCACCTGGATTACCTGTCGCTGGATTTTAACTCCGCCTCCCCCTCACCTGTCCAAAAGGTAACCATAAGTATAACACTGGGGCAGGGGAAAGAAGAAAATACAACAATTCTTACTGTACATGAATAAAAACAATTTTAGGAAAATTTTAGGAAATGTACTACAATTTTTGTTGTTTTTTTTAAATTTAGTTTATACAATACAATCAAGAAAGACCAAAAAAGTGGAAGTCTGTAAACATACAGGTGAAAGTCATTAGAAAGTCTACTTCCTGTAGTATTTTACGGTCTCGAAATGGACAAATTGGAATTTTAAAAAGAAGTAAATTGTGCAATCCGTGTACTTTTGCTCGTCGGAATTTATGACGTGATGATTTAAATGCTTTAGCTGATGTTAGCGCTGTGCGTTTGAAGTAATCACGTTTCGTCTTCGTTTCCAGAAACCTCTGCTGGATGAACAGCGCGTGGACTACGTTAAGGTGGACGAGAAGAAGACGCAGGCGCTGCAGAACACCAGGACGGAGTGGAAGGACAGCCGGCAGCCGAAAGTGTGAAGCGGAAAAAAAAAAAATATATATATATATAAAATCGTCGCACGATCGGGAAAACGAGATCGATGCGCAGTGTAAAGAAAAACGCGCGCACTCGATCTGCTCTTAACAGTCCACTCTGAAGGTGTGAGTATAAATACTGAAGGAAAAAAATAAAATAAAATAATAATAATAATCACACCTTTTCAGGTTCAGGTACGAAATCGGTCCACTGTGAAAGGTCAATATTCAGAGTCTCTCGCACTGGGAAGCATCCAGAATTTCGCTCCACTGTAGATGGAAAGGACAAACACGACGCTCGTTCAGAGTCTAGCTGGAAAACACACACACACACACACACACACACACACACACACACACACAAGGGTATTTCCAGCATGTTGAAGTGTCTATAATTGTAATATTTTGTGTGTTAAATATTGCGATGTGTTGTACTACTGATCGTTGGTACATGATTATTTCTTTAATCAGACCTGCATTACGAGGGATGTACGATTGTATATGTTGTGTTCTTTCTCTTCTATGATTGAGATTTTACAAAACAGGGTTTAAAAAAAAATAATAAATCATGTTCAAATGGTTCAACCGGTCGAGTCAAAAAAAATGTCTGAGTCCACTAACAAGAAATGGTTTTACTCCCTTTAATGACGTCGTATTTTCTGGAACATAAACCCAAAACAGTGTGTCGTATTGGCTGAAAGCAGCATTGGACAATAAAGAGCGTATTAACCGAGACAATATCACTCATTAAGACATAAACACTAAAAACTGTACGTCTTGTTAAAGAAAAAAAAAAAAACACTGAAGCGCAATTCAGATAGATTTCAATTTTTTTTTAACAATTTCTTCACAACCAGCGTGTGAACGTTTCTATCGTAAAACAAACAAACAATGGATTTGAAAGGAATAATGAGGGAAAAAAATTTCTGTTTCTATCGTAAACAACGAACAAAAACAACGAAACAAAAAAAAAAGTGTTAATATTTGAAAAAACGGTTCTTGATAGTGGACTCGGTTTTTTTTTTTTTTTTTTTTTTCGGTGTTTCACTGTGATGTCATCATGACTGAATAAAATATTCAACATTTTGACAAAAGCACAAATTTATCCTGGATCACTGTCACTGTGACTTCATCAGCATCACACCAAAAGCTTTATGTTTATGTGTGTGTGTGTGTGTGTGTGTGTGTGTGTGTGTGTGTGTGTGTGTTTAACAACTACCATTCCGACTGTGCGCTGTACGTTTCAAAATCGATTTATTTTTCAAGTAAAAAAAAAAAAAAAAAAAGAAGACTGACCTCCAAAAAATAATTAATAAATCAAAAAAAATGTCAGAACGCGTGACTCTTATTTTCATTGAAAGCTACTGGTTTTTATTAAGCCGTTGTAGTAAAATCTAAATTATAATGGAGTATAAATGGTAGTGATTGAGGTGTAAATACAGTTATAGTTGTTATATTACAGCAATGTGTCATTTATATAACTTACAATTATAGTTAGAGCAAAAACTAAGCTATAATTTCCGAGTAAATTGCATCATATAGCATCAGTAGCATGTAAATACATTACAGGAAATATAACTCATGTTAAAATACGTTATTTTATTTAACGTCTAAGTGGTAATAATTACAGTTACAGTTAAGGTAAGTTATAACTGATGGTAGTTATAGTAAAATGTTACGTAAACAGTATAACGTTAAATAGCTATACTGTAGTTTATATGATATTTTAAATGACATCATATCTAAATAGTATGTTAAGTTAGTTAAGTGGTTGTAATTAGAGTAAAGTTAACCCTTTCATGCAGAAATTATTTTAAAACGTATTATTTATTTAATTATTAAGCTTATTAGTTATGTTTAATACTTATTTGTATTACTTTCGTTGCACATTATATACATTTTTGGACCTGAAACACTTCCTAAAATAAATGTACTGCAAGAATAGCAAAACATGACGCAAGAAATTTAAAAACAACAACAAAAAAATAGCATCCGTTCAATCAACGTGTTTATAAATAAACATTTATTTAAGGTTAATATTTAAGGTTCATGGCCGAAATGAAGAAATGATCATTTGTTTAAATAATTATGGCAATATTCTTGAATATATAGGATTTAAAGAGATGATGCAGCTGAAAAAAAAGTCGACGAGTGAAAATAAAATAATTTATGTATTTATTTTGAATAATAGTCTTACAGACTTAAAATAATCGTTAGTTAGTAATCTGTAGTCGTTACTGTGACATTTTTAATGAAGGAATAATATAATAATATAATAATTAACTACAATTACTACAGTGATGTCGACTCGTCTAACAATCTTCTGATAAAGTAAACAAACCGTCTTAGAGTTGGGATTAAAAACGATCCCCAAACGCAGGGAAAGTTATAAAGTTTAATCACTGAAAGATGAATGAAAGCAGAATTAAACCCTTTATCAGTTCATCACATTCACAAGAGCAAGAAAACTTAAAGGGAGATGGTGTTCATAACGAAGTTTATTATGAAATATTGATATCATGTCAATCAGATCACCAAATTAAAACATTAAACTGATATTTTCTTTCATAACCTAATATTATTTTTAATATGGCACTTAGTACATATGGTGCAACATAACTTCATCCACTTCTCTTTTTGTTCCCTTCTTCAAAGTCTTTCTCCTTCTCATTAATAATAATAATTATAATAATAATAATAATAATAATAATAATAATAATAATCCACTTCCTGTCCTTGAGCCACTTCCAAAATCCAGAAAGAGCATCAACGTGGAAAAAAATATCACATTATAATAGAATAAATAATGCTTTATATTCATACTTTTAAATATTGTGATTTGGACTAAATACTATCTTTCAAAAAATTTAATATACCATAAATTAAACCTTGCACAAGTCCTTTTTTTTTTTTTTTTTTTTTTTGAGGAAAATAAACCAAAAATAAATAAAATAAACCCTAAAAGGCTAACGCGAGCAGCGTCAGCGTAGTTAAAGTTAACTTTAATAACTTGAAAACGTCGCCTGAGAAGACACATACCTGGGTTCCACCTGGACAGGGAACAGTGCACCTGTTTCGGGAAAATTTGGCAACCAAACCATTTTGGCACAATATTAGAGAGAGGATTAGCAAAAAAAACAAAAAATTCCAGCTAGCTAATAAATAATCAACATTAGACAATCAGATTGGATCAAAGTCCGGGGTGCAGATCGATACCGTTAGAAACCGATTAAAGATAAAGAATAAAAATTAGCTTATTATATAACACGGGTGCTAGTTTATTAGCAGAATGTTAGCAGCTAATTGCTATGTTGTAGAGTCTGAAAGCAACAGTTTGGCCAAAAATAAAATGTACATAATTTTTCACTTTCCAATTTTCCAACTAGCCGGGACACAGTGTGTGGCATGCAGGTTGCACAACGCTAACCTTTTAGCTATAAGCTATACGGACTTGTTAGCTACGTTAGCCTCTTAGCTCTGTAACAAAACTAAACAAGCAAACTTCAGATCAAATGTGTCTCGGCTAATCGATTATATCTGAGCTAAGTGGAAATCTGTGTAAATTTCATTTTTTTTGGCTGAACTTTAGCTTCAACATTAGCTTGCTAACAGTTATCAAGTCTTAATGTGAGAGTGCTAGTGTCAGTGGGAGTCCCAGATTGTATTTAACAACTGGAAAAAAATATACGTCTAGTAGAAATGAGTCAAGACTTGAGTTATAACCTCGCAGATGTTTCGGTGCTTCATCAGTTTTACTATTTACTATGATGAAAAATTCATCGGTAATTAAAACCGGCGTAATATTGAACGTCTGGACGTGTCGGAGATCTTGTATTGTTAGCAAAACGCCTAACTGTATGTACGTATAATAACGTACGTTTTTGTCCAGGACTGATTTTAACTTTGGCTTAAACAGGTCTTAGCTGGAATAAACTTTTTAGCATAAATATTTACGATAGTTATTTTACGAATCAGCCTAGATATACTCTGTATAGTGACGTTTTTCACAGAGTTGTCATGGTAACTGTAATGTTGGTCGCAATGTCTCGTTATGTTATTTCACGTTTTCACGTAACGTAGCTAGTACACGTATACCGGTCGTGTTACGACGGAATACAACATCAAAGTGAAATAAACGTACGAAGAAAAAAAAAACAGACCGAGATGCTTCTTAAGTTGCAATCGCATTGTTATATCGATAACTTTTATCTGAAATTCTGAAACGCTACCACCTGCAGTTACCATGACAACCCTAGACAGATACGTAGATACCGTCAGTTATTGAAACGAGTGCCGCACTTATATACGGATAAAACTGGTGAAGAAGAAACATCTTCGTGATTCGACTCACTGCTTCTAGGCCGTAAAACCTTCACGTGGAGAAAAATATATTTTGTTTTCAGTTGTTCAGTACAAAAATTTATCTCTTCTTAATGACTTTGACCCGTAAGAATATAAAATACCTGTAATCGGACCGTTTCGTATTTTCATGCAGAACTGAAACAATGCAACACACTGAGAAACTCGCACACACACGAAAGAAGAAAAAAAAAACATATCCAAAGAGTACTGCAGGATCAACCGGGTTTTTAAGCTGTCAAGAGAGAAAAAGAGAGATCGAGAAAAGAGAGAGACAGAAATGCCCCGATTAGTCACAGTGCACGGAGGAACACCAGGGCGGCGCTAGAGAGCGGAGAGTCGTTAGTGCTTTATCAGGTGTGTGTGTGTGTGTGTGTGTGTGTGTGTTTCTTTTTTTTTCTTCTTTCAAAACGTGGAAATGATTCTTCATTCATTTGAAGAGAAGGGGAAACAAAACACTTATCGAAAAATCCCATCGGACGAAGGACGGAGCGACGTAGGGCTTGTGGTTCGGTTTTCAAAAGGATGCACAAGTGTGTGTATAACCGTTACGGTGTGTGTGTGTGTGTGTGTGTGTGTGTGTGTGTGTGTGTGTGTGTGTGTGTTTCTCCAGTGTGTAATATATCATATGTATACAGTTCAGTACAGCCAGTCCAGCAGGGGGCGCCGTAACCCAGTACAGCTTCTTCTCTCCAGCTGTGTGTGTGTGTGTGTGTGTGTGTGTCCGCATGTGTGTGTGTATGTGTGTGTGTGTGTGTGTGTGTGTGTTGAGTCTCTCCTCCTAAAAAAAAAAGATATTTAGGATAGTGCTTCTTCTTATTTTTTTAAACGTTTGATTGTTGCAGAAAATCGCAGCGGTCCATGTTGTTTCGCTCGGTGGTGATTTTTTTTTTCCGTAGGGTGGTGCTTCTTCTTTTTCGTTACGTTAAATTGTTTTTTTTTGTTGGTGGTTGCTGAAAGATCGCTGAAAGATCGCTTTCGCTCGGTGGCTATTTCTTAAAGGGCGCTAAGCGGCTGATGTTGTGCCAGAAAGGTGACGTGCTGCGTTTGGGTTCGTACTCGTATCCGTCCGGGAGGAGGAAGTGACCCGGGTTCACGGGGTCGAGAGGGGGAGGGTAGGAGGGCGGGGCCGACCGTCCCACACCTGAGAGAAAACACACACACACACACACACACACACACACACACACACACACACGAATACGGTACATAGACATATACATTAACATATACCATAAAATATAAGTAACATTTTACGATAAAAAGTCAGAAAAATAATTATAATTTAGCCAAATGGAAAACAGAGGACAATAATGTCACTAAACTACAGAGAATTTAATAAAACGAAACTACATACGAGGTCAGTAACACAGTTATAAACATTAAACGTTAAAGCTTTACGTTTTCGTACCTTTCTGTTTGGTTACTCTCCTCACCGTGAGAGCCGCCTGTCGCTTCTGATACTCTGAAATCTCAAACCCTGAAGGTTAAAACGATTCATTTCATCATTAATATAAAATCCAGTTTTAGAATCTAAAACACTGACTAAAAAAAAAAAAAAAAAAAGTCTCCTTTATTCAATAATAATATTAAAATAAAATAAAGCTTGATGTTCTGAAGTGTGACACTGTTTATAAAGTTCAACTTTCTTCCTTTTTCAAGTTATTATTATTAAATTAATTACAACTTAAAATGTAAGTTATATAAATAATATATATTCGTAAGTATTACGTTATTTTAGTTTTGTAAAAAAAAAATTATATCATATACAGTACAAAAATCCTTATATATGTTTTTTTTTTTAAAGTTAATCTGAGGTTTCATTTAAAATATTAAAATAAAGTACCTAATTTCTAATGAATTTTATTTTAAGTTTAAGTAGTTTTTTTTTTTAAATGTAGTTTTACTTTAATTATTTATTACAGTTATTAAGTTTCAAGTAAGAGTGTGTTATATTACATTTTATTTTATTTAAAGTTCTTACATTAGGTTGTTATAATATAAATATATTATAAATATAATGTGTTTTTATATTAAAGGTTTTATATTACAGATTATTCGTAATCAGACTCACCGATTTTCTCGTCTTCCTGCACCATCTTGCGTTCTTCCTGAAACGCTCGTAACCAGCGGATTTTCTCCTCCAGCTTCTTGGCGAGGAAAATGTGGATTTCGTCCGAGTCTTTGTTGCTCAGTTTGAAGGCGTTTTTCACACTGACGTTAAAATCGTCGTCTCGGCCGTCTATAGTGTCCATGACCTCGTAGCGGTCCATATCGATCCGTCCTTTATAGTAAAGGATATCGCGTCGAATCAAGTCCTGTTTTTGGATAAAAGAGGGAATATATTCATGTATAAAAGCAGTAACATGGCAGTTCATTATGATTCAAAAGTACATTTCAATACACGCTGAAGATTAGAACCTCACATTTACCGTATAATTGTATATTCTATCTATCCTTCCATCCATCTTCGTCTTTGTTCAGTTCTCATTTATTCTTTCGTTTTCTTTATTCCTTCGGTTTCTCTCTCTGTTTCTTTCTTTTTGGTTAATTTTCATTCTTTCTCCTAGCTTCTTTCCCTCGGTTTGTTTTTTTCTCCTTTGTTTTCTGTACTTTCCCCTCTCTTTCTTTTTCTTTACTCCTTTCACTTTGTCTCGTTCTTTCTTTGTTTTTGTTTTTTTAGGATTTCTTCCCCCCCCCCCCCCCTTTTGCTTTCTTTCTTCATTTCTTTCTTTAACTCACTTTCTTTGTTTCTATTTTTTAATACTTTCCTTCAGCCACTTGCTTTGCTATAATATGGCTGCCTTTTTCTTATTCCTCTTTTTCAATGTTCTGCATCATTATTATTATTATTTTTTTTTTTTTTTACTAATATTTCTTTCCCTCTCTTTCTTTCTCACCTTCTTGCAGATGACCATCTGATGGTCAAACAGGAAGAAGACACGTGTTTGGCTCCTCCCATAAGGCTGATAGATCCAGGACAGCTCTCCGGTGTACACCAGCTCAGAGCTTCTATCCAGGACATCTTCACCCTGAACACACACACACACACACACACACACACACACACACACACACACAGTCCAAAATTACCATCATTTCACGAATTGTACCATGAAATATTTATTGTCACATATGTCCAGAAACACAAGATGGCCGACCGCACCTCCCAGTCCAGTACGGAGGCCTGCCATTGAGCGATTTTGTCGATGTTCTCCAGTCTTCGTTTCCTTTCATTAATCTGCTGAGTTACATTTCTCATAACAGCCAACGCTGCAGCAACGTACCGGTAATCACTGCGAGAGGCAGACACAGGGAGGAAGGTGGATAAGAGGGTAGAGGAGGTGGACAGAAAGAATGAGAGGGTGGAGGAGAAAAGCAGCAGATATCAACATTATTTTTATGATTTTATGTTTTAGAAAGACAGGGTGCGTGGGTGTGCATGTGCTCATATCGTAACCACTCATTTGAACGTCTTCCCAGCAGCCTTTTAGCACTTTTGAGACAAGTGGCTTTCAACAATGGCTGGTGTTCAAATAAATAGGCAGGGGACTGTTTTTTTGCTAATAGTTTTCTGTTCACTGAGTTCTGGCAGCTCTGTGGCATTTTTTGAGTCTAGTCTAAGTTTGTATTCCCATGTTAGCAGCGTTAAAAAAAAAAAAAAAAAGGAGCAGCGAGTATCTGCCTTATGTTCTGCCCACTGGATGCTACGTTAGTGTCAGAAATGGGATGTGAGATCTCTGGTACATTTCGGTAAAAAGTACCTGAAAGTATCAGCAAGGGCCAGCTAAGGACAATCATGTGTCTTAAAACGTTTTTAAAGATATGATTTATCTACATTTACAGGTGAGGTATACAAGGGTACCACCCCAGTGACAAGGAAAGGTACAGATTAGTACCCTTTTTTGTTAGCGTACAAAGCACAACAGTTTCACAGAAGATGGGATGGTGGTGCAACTGGAAGAAGATTCTGATTATAAAACAGAGACTTTTGCTGTTTTAGTGGCATTTTGCTGACCCTAATTTAGACAGTCCTCCTTCCCAAGTACAACAGCAAGGAACCGGGAGAATCCCAAATGGAAATTGCGGTTTGTTCAATGGCTGGTTAGATGAGACCATTGCAAAAGGGGAGGCTCAGAGTGACAGGTGAGGTGGACGGCAGGGACACCACAAGGCCAAACTGCACTGACCTGGTGAAAGTAGGAAGGAAGGACCAAATTTCCCAACAGTGCCAAGACCCATTTCCTGAGCTGGCAAGAAAACTCCAACAAGGTCCCACCTGCCCTCGAATCAGAGCCAACCTGCACCATGGGACCCCTTGGGATATTTTCTCACAGACCTTGCAGGAGTGCACTGCAGAGCACTGTTAGCATACCTGGTCAACCATCTGTACTGTGAAGGCAGGATTGCTGGCACATACAGGACAACAAAAACCAAGAACGTAGATCTGGACAACAGCGAGTCTATGAGCAAGTGAAGACACCTACATGCCATCATTGGAGATGTTTACCTTGACTGTAAGTCTTAATACACTGGCTAGCCAAAATCCAGGATGTAGAAGAGGAATTCCATCTTTCCTGGGGGCCTGCTTAACCAGAATGAGACTCATCTTCATCCAGGGAAGATTAAGCTCCTCTCACTGGTAATAGGCCTAGATGCAGGGCACAGGAAGCCAGCAGATGGAAAAGGATGATGTGCAAATCATAAGAAAGAGGACAAGCTGCCAACTGGGGCTGGTCCAGCAACCTTTCCCTTGAGTGAGCGATCACGCTGCAAGGTGCATTCAGGATACAGGACAGAGAAGTGAACCATTAGAGCATTACGGGAAGCTGCCACTGCTGAAGTTAGCACCTGATGGAACAAAGGGAGGTACCACCACAAGAGAGGTACTCGTAGAAATGGCCAACACACACATATTCAGGTATTGTTGTGCTTGTGAGGACCAGGTATTTTAACAGTAACTTGAAGACCTACAGCTTACATTTCATTTCACCTGCAAAGATTACTGTATTTGAGATACTGAAGTAAAGATGGGCTGTATGCCATCTTTACACCTGAAGCTCCACAAACTTCCACGAGCAACGTGGTAAACAACAAGCGGATGCGTTGACCGACGTTCCCCAAGAACAGGAAGTCCTACTTTCTCTGAGGTGGACCAGCACAATGAAGGGCCAATCTTAGCCTAGGCAAGGTTTGTGGATTGCTGAAGACGGCTGATCTACGTAAGTGGGTTAGCGGAGGCAGAGGGCAGGAACTATAGTCTATGGAAGTAATTTAAGGCTTCTGAGATATGGCCATAATGTCTAACAATTACGCAAAGCATAAATGTATGTTCTCTTGTTAATGAAGAACATAAAATCGGAAGTCTCCCAACAGACACTGTAATATGTTTGTCTTTGCATATGTCGCTTGATTTGTGTGGCAGTTTTGCGTATCAGTGCGTGTGTGTGGTCACATAACTGAACGTTACCTGTGCTCTTGTACAGTGTATTTCAGCAATTCTGCTAGCTGTAGTGGATATTTGCAGATCTTCTGGACTGGAGTTAACAAAAAGCCATCGATGGCGATGTCTATCATCTGCTGGACCAATCGGCACGCTTCGAAAAAGTTCTGGTACCGGCTGTCTCTCATGAGACGCGTGAGCTCCATACATGCATCTACATGGTTATTACAGTACTCGGAATAGATCCAGAAACCGTCTTGCTGTTGAGACAGACACACAAACCAACACGTGTTTTTACAGCACTCTGGGTAAATTTGGAAACAAAATTTTGGGACACAAAAATGCACCTGAAGATAGCTAATAATCTTCTGGAAATATTTCGCTACGTTTCATTCTGGATCAGCGTAAGTAGCCATGTCCTTCAAAGGATAGTTAGTTTATCGGCTTGCCTTAAAATGAATCCTAAATTAGAGTTGACAATATTTTTGGTACTAAACAAGACTAGACTATTTTTGCTAGTAAGTTATATCAAGTTATATCATCCTGACATTTAACCTCTTAACAGCTATACGTTAAACTAAAACCCCTGACTAGCACCTTCATACATTCCTGACTTCATTCAAGTCCTGACTTTTCTTGGTGCTACATGCTTATAGCTATGATTCCTGCTCAATCATCCTGATAATTTCCTTAATGATTATGTTTTAAAAAATGACGCATACTGTTGCATAGTATTTTAGCTTGCTACCTAAATTAGCGTCTTCAGATTTTTAACAAATGTGGTAGGAAATTAGAGTTAATTACGCCTTTAGGGGAAAAAAAACAGAAATTCAGGAAACAAGTTTTAATTGCATTTCCATGCTATCAATATTAAATACTCCATATGATAATGCATAATAAGTAGAGCTACTAAAAATGTGTGTGTGTGTGTGTGTGTGTGTGTGTGTGTGTGTGTGTGTACGAACATGCTCAAGGAAGCAGGGTCCGATCTCACTCAGGTGCGGTTCTTCGGTGTTGAACTGTTTCTCTAAATCTCTGACAAAGCCGAGCTGGAACCTGTAAATGTCCTCGATGTTCCCGAATATCACCTTCAGCTGGTCGTCATTAAACATGTCTCTCCTCTTCTTGCACTGCTTCAGATAACCCTGAACACACACACACACACACACACACACACACACACACTTCGTCCTGAAAAAACCCAAACAAGATCTTTATACGTAGTACTGCTTTATTTGTGTGTAAAATATATATTTGTAGTGATGGAGTACAGCCAATGTGTGTGTGTGTGTGTGTGTGTGTGTGTGTGTGTGTGCGTGATCGCAGAGTGAATATTCGCCTCGCTGTAGCTCTTCTGGTTGCATAACCTCTAAGAGTCATTAGAGATTGTGGAGGCTGCCGTGTTTGTGTGTGTGTGTGTGTGTGTGTGTGTGTGTGTGTGGGGTTCCATTTTTACAAACCCTTTTTTCTGAATTCCCATGGGTGAAGCCACTGAGCTGAGGCAACACTAATGATCATGTGTGTGTTGTTTTTGTGTTTAGCTCGCTATTAAAGTGATTTCGGAAAGAAAAAAAAAAAAAAAAAAAAAAAAAAAAGAAACATCCAAAAATGTCCCCTTTACCCGAAACGCTTCTTCAGATTTGCACCGAATCTATGAAGCTAATGTAGCTAACAATTAATGGAAGCTTATAGACACCAGTTTACCGTTATTTACCGTACTGCATGGCTCAATCATCACACCACAAACATGTCTTAGTGTAAATGTTTCTTTAAATAAAATATCAAACAGTGTGTGTGTGTGTGTGTGTGTGTGTGTGTGTGTGTGTGTGTTTTTACCTCACAGATGTCCTTTAGGTGTTTGATGTAGTGTCTCTCGGTGCTCATGATCTCGTTGATGACGTTCGCCCTCATCTGGTCTCGGTTCTGCGCTGTCTGGCTCAAACACACACAGTCGCTGCTCGGGTTCGGACTCGCCTCGGCGTGGCCGTTCTGAACCTCACTACCGCCCTCTGCTGGATCCACCAATACCGTCTCCTCCTGATTCGCCCATAGCTTTAACACACACACACACACACACACACACACACACATACACAAAGTCATGAGCTCATCCAAAAAAAAAAAGCAACAACAACAACAAAACGGTACACAGGTGTACAGGGACAAATACACACATTCAGGTATTGTGCTTATGGGGACCGAGTTTTTTAACAGTAACACGAGGACCTACAGATTCCACTTAATTCCGCTTACAGATTTCCTACAAATTCCACTTAACATCCACAGTTTACTGTATTTGAGAGAAAACAGTGTGTTTTATAAGTGGGTTATACAAACTTCTCAAGTCACACGTCAAACAAGGTGAATATAGTCACAGAAAACTAAAACAAATCAATAAATTGTAAACGTTTGTATAGTTATACTAGTTATATTAGTTATACTATTATTGTTAGCGTAATTGCATACGTATATCTGTTAGATTGGTGTAGCAATATTTATTTTTTAAATTTAAATATCCTCTAAAGTTACAGTTTTAAAGTTACAGTCTCACATTCAGCAAAATAAAATGCTGACTTTTCACTATCAAGGATCACTAACTTTATAAACCGATCATTTCCATAAAATTCACTGCAGCATCTTTCAGCCTGAACGCAAAATTAATACTAAGACGGAAACTAAAATATGTTATTAAAAATTTAATAAAAAATATCTAAAACTAATAGAAACTAATAAAGTACACTAAAAACTAAAACTAAAAACAACAACAATAATAATAATAATAATAATAATAATAATAATACATTTAGTCCCCATAATATAGGTGTGTGAACAAGTCCCCATAAGAACAGGTGTGTGTGTGTGTGTGTGTGTGTGTGTGTGTGTGTGTGTGTGTGTGTGTGTGTGTGTGTGTTTTTCCCTTGTTATGCAAAAGAAGAAAACAAAGAAGCACATAACGAATAAAGAACGAGAACGAATCCCAGCAGGTGTTTCTGCTTGACTCTGTTTCCATCCAAAAACACCAATAAATAAAAGACACACACACACACACACACACACACACAAATGCCAATAGTGTAATACTGTATTCTGAAAAATAAGCAATATTTATTTATGCTGACTCCATAAGATGGAAAAATAGCCAC
>CM074942.1:16526041-16533971 GCA_037576815.1 Pangasius larnaudii
ACAAGGGAACGACTGTTTATAGCCGCTGTAACGTAAGCGAGAACCCATTTCGTGGACATTAAATGCAACTATAAACGGATAAAATGTATGATGTTTTGTTTTTTTGAACAAATATAACATTGTAATCGTTGGTAAGTTGCTGCGGTGTAAGAGGAATAAAACGCTCGGGGATGTGCAGTTAGGGGAAAATAATCAACTCCAGGATGGTGACTGTGTGCCGCTGCTGCCTCTGGCAACATGCCAACACAGGTAATTACCCATAATGCCTCTGCCAGGGACACACACACACACACACACACACACACACATACACACACACACTACATTAACAATAATAATAATAATAATAATAATAATAATAATAATAATAATACACCAAATTTCAGCCACTAAAAATATTTTTAAAATTATCTGTTTTCTCCGTGAAAAGATAAATACTTTCAACTTTAAAAAAAGAAAAACTTTATTTAAAGACAATTTTATACAATTCTACTTTAATTAATATATTAACTAATATTTTTAATACATATGTTAATATAATTTTATATTATTTTATTTTATACAATTTTCTGATCATATGAAATAACCGGGTTGATTAGAATATAAACAAATATACTGTATATATATATATATATATATATATATATATATATATATATATATATATTTTTTTTTAAATAATATTATTTATATTAAATATTTAACATAATATTTATTTTGTGTTGTTTTATTTTATTGTCATTTATGGAGCAAATTGTATATTTATTTTTATTAATTTTGTTAAATTATTCAAATAAAAGTTAAATACTTATTGCTTTTCAGGCATTAAAAGCAAAATAAAAAAAATCTAGGTTTAATTTCAGTCTTAGAAACTAAATATGTGGCTTTTTTGTTGTTGTGTTGTTTTTTTTAAGTTGTTGTTGTTGTTGTTGTTGTTGTTGTTGTTGTTGTTAACTCAGTTCTTTCTTAGATTTCTTCACCAGATGAAGGTAAAAAAAATAAAATTTTGGACTTCTCGAGTGTCGAGTTTATCTGCGAGATTATTCGTAGGATTATAAGTTCTCGATGTATAAATATTATGAATATTTTATTGTTACGCTAACCGTTTGTATCCAGTAATCGTCACACTGCGAATTCAAAGAGATGCTGCAGCCTGAGAACACAGCCTCTACACACACACACACACACACACACACACACACACACACACACACACACACTGATTGGACAGAAGGATTATGTAACCGTTATCCAGCAGGAGTCTATGAGAGACAGTGTGTAGAGGAATTCGTTTGGCTGTAGAACACAATCCCAAACACACACACACAAACACACACACACACACACACACACACACACACACACACACACACACACCGCAAACACACGACAGCACTGCACGTCTCTGTGCGACCTTTAAATCCTTCACACACATTTTTAATCTGTCTATTTTAATCTCCGCCTCCTTTTAAGCTCCGCCTCCATCTCATGCATAATCTCGTTGCCTAATCCCTCCCACTGAGAAATCTCCAAAACCACCCGCAAAACTCTCCAAAAACGTTTCCAAATGATAAAACATATCGTTCTATAACAGACCGCGTGATAGCGTGTGCTCTCCGTGTCAGATCGTACGATGATGAGCCGCTAACAGACCTGCGATTAAACAAAATCACCTTCTTACGATCTGCTCACGTCATCAATCAGCGCAATCCGTATATCAGCTCGCGCAGAACACGCATACTCTTCAAAAAGGAGGTAATAATTGTTCATTAGCATGTTTCGTTTACGTTTTTCCATCTGTCATCCTCCTATTGGTGGATTTTAGTCCAGACGGATCGTCTAAATCGGCCGCCGAGAACGTGATATCCGTTTACTTATCATCACTCGCTAGTTTATCAGATTACCCGAGGAAACATCATGAACTAACAGCAGTTATTTTTCTGCTAAACACAACTACACTAGTTTGTTAAATGATGTTGAGAGCTACTTAGCTAACAAAGGCAAAATGTCAGACGTTTTGCTAGCTAACCATATTCTAGCTATAGTATTCTAGCATGATGTTAGCAAGTTTATTAGCATGTGTGATTTTAAAAGTGCAGTATTTTTTTTCGATCGATAACTAGGGGAATTTATTTTTGAACATAACGATAATTTGTATGTTTACTCTTCATGAACATGATCTCAGACGGCGCTTCAGACCGTTTTTAAGACACAGTGAAAGATCTTCTTGCTTCAGGGATGGACACACTGACATACAGCACTAGCTGATCAATAGTATACTGCTGGTTGCTATGGTTTCTCTCCTAGCTGTTGTGATGCACTCGTGTTTATTTAGAAACAGAACACAAACAGTCACACACAAATTAAAATTATTTTATTGCAATTAACAGGCGACGTCACAGTGATACGTCTGATGCTGTCTAGTTAGCGTTTAAAGCTAACTAGCTTAACATTTTCCTGGACTCAGGGATGAGGTGAGTTGCAGAGGGGAAGTAGAAATATCCTGTCAAAATTAAACAC
The DNA here is from genome assembly GCA_037576815.1 of Pangasius larnaudii. NCBI lineage: Eukaryota > Metazoa > Chordata > Actinopteri > Siluriformes > Pangasiidae > Pangasius > Pangasius larnaudii. Next base: position 16,528,562 of record CM074942.1, read on the forward strand.
TGGAAGCTTTTTCACAAAACGCTAATCAGCGCCGGCTTTTCCGTATAAATACGTACTAAACGGGATGTCAAAATCAGCGTGCAGTAGCTAATTTGGAAGTTAGCTAAATGTAACAAAGCTTTCCCAGTTACCATGACACTTGACACATGACAGTAACGCTACGAAACTATCGAAAAAATCCGTACATTAAAACTAGTATGTAATTCTGTTCCTTTTCGTACTGAACAGGATGTTTAAATAGCACATGACCTGCCGTAAATGCGCTAATATTTAGCAACCATAATTAGCTACCGTGGATGTTGGCAACATCACAAAGTTCTGACGACAAACAAGATCTAAACCTTGTCATCAAATGTGAAAAAATATTTCAGGCAACATTTAATAAATGTAAACAAACACTTATGATATTTAACAGTGGTTTACTTATTTAAAATAAACTACATTAGGATATCTGTTAAATCGTAAAATTAAAAAAATTAGAACATAAAGCTCCTAATGGAGTGGCCAGGAGTTCTACGCTAGCTACCTAAACGTCTTTCAGCTACATGGAAATTTTCATGGTTACTGTAAAAAAAATATCTTTGGATGACACATATGGTAACTATGGTAACTGCATTATTTAGTATGCTATGTGTGGTTTTGGGACGTATTTATATGCAGCGCAAATGAGCAAAGATGGCGAGAAAAAGACGAAACATGGAAAACGTGGATACAAAACTCTATCTGGCATGTAGAAGTCTGTAAGTTACGACATGAGATACGACGTATAAATCAAGCTTTGGCGGTGGAAATCGGTAAACTCGCCATTGTGTGTATTTTTAGGGCTAAAATGTTTCCGTCTTTATTCAGAGTTGTTTCCGAGTGTAACTTTAGCAGAGGGAAAATATAGAGAGGGAAAACGATTTTATCGCAAAATCGACACACACGTGTACCGGAAGCAAATGCATGACTTACACGTCCCACGTCCTTTCCCCTTCGGTGAATCTGCTGGGTTATTTATATTTGCATTTGTTCTGTAGCTGGAAAAGCAGAAACACGTCGTGTTTGTGAAATTGCAAATGCTACGGCTAAACCAGAAATTTAAATATTGGCATCTCCGCAGTTTACGTTTATAGGTTTACTTTTACGTTTATACGTTCGCAAAATTTTACTCGTCATGTCCGACATTCCAACAAAATCTCGTCTGAATTCTATAACAGACCGTGTGGTGAAGATCCTCTAATGATAGACCTGCGATTAAGGAAAATCGCTATGTTCTGTTTACTGAAATCATCAGCTCGTGTTTGGAGATGTTCATGGCCGGGTTAAAGACGACAAGATGAAACTCACGTTCTTCAAAGTGAGCTTGAGGGAATAAGGATAGGTCTTGTCCGTTAGCATGCGTGCTAGCTGTGCACCCGAGTGTACAAGGGGTCAGGAATGTTCTATTAGTTAAGGTGAGGAACTGAGTATTTTAAATGATCAAACATGAACGTCTCATTTCGAGTTTTGCGCCATCGCATAGCGTCCTCCTATTGGTGGATTTTAGATGAGCATCGTAGCAGCGCTGTAACTCTGAAATTCCTCACAAGTTCCGACTTTGGTTTCAGCGGCACTAAATCGAGCGAATCATATGACGCGTTCTAAGACTCGCGACCAAAGAATTCGTTTACGGTATGCGTTGTTTTTGTCCATAATAACAAACGCGTACAACGTAAACCCGGCTTTATTGCGTCCAAGGCCTCAGTATGGTAACTACTGTAGCTACAGAGTCTCACTGAGGCCTGCATGGTGTTCTTGCTCTTCTTCTACGACTCAGTCGGGCCCGATCCGCGTCATCTGGCGCCTAACGGAACCCGCACGTCCTCGAGCACCGCTCAAGACGTATAAACACTCATCGTCTGCGATCATGTCGGGAAAAAGATGATCATCTGTGAGACGAGATAAGAAGCTCGAGCGCTCGTGACTGAAAATAGGTCAGAAACAGATGAAAGAGAGAAGATGCTAGATGGAATTGAGGAAAACGTAGGATACGGAGGCAGGAGTGCGCGTTTAACGTTACCTCACTGGCCCACACACACACACACACACACACACACACACACTATCCTCCTCCTTCTCTTTCTCCTCCACCTCATCATCATCATCATCATCATCTCTTAACAACAAACATTAAAAACGCTATAAAATACACCGACGACATTCACCTTCTCGAGGCGTTCAACCGGGCATCCCCCCTCCTCGGTATCTCTCGCGCCCGTTGCCATGGTGCGGATGGGTGGGCGGGCGAACGGACGGTATGTTGGGGGGGGGCGGGGGGGGGGTTTAAGGGGGGGGGATGAGTACCGATTCCGGTAACGCACCGTCTTTTTTTTTGTTGTTTGTTTTTAGCCGCTTTTGCGCGCGCGCGCCTGCGCCTACCTACGCAACATTTCACGGAGATAAAACACAAAAGCCCGGTGTATAAACCCCAAGGTCACATCCGCCATCCAGCATCCAACATCCACCGCCATGCAGCATCACGGATAACCTGGGAGGAGGGAAAAAAATGCGTGACTCAAATGCGCCGCTAGTCTTTTTTTTTTTTTTTTTCCTTCTCCCGTGCGCTCCATTTTATTTCATCCCCGTTACCGGACATCTCGCTCACGCGCTCGAGGGACCACCGCCATCACCACCATCATCTATAGCTACATACAGGTTATACCGCTTATGTACAGAAAACACAACAACAACAACAACAACAACAACAACAATGCAAAGCCGCTCTTACCATCATCTTCATCATGGTCGGGCTCCGTGCCGCTCGCGCTCGGTCCCCGGTTTCCGTTTCTCTCGTCCGCAGGTCCGAGCCCCGCAGATGCGCGCGGTGTGTGCGCGTGAGAGATAGCCTACGTAACGTCCGGTCAGGAACGAAAAGGAGAGAACAGAGAGAAAAAGAGGAGGCTGCACACCTCCCTCTCTCTCTCTCTCTCTCTCTCTCTCTCTCTCTCTCTTTCTGTGTCTCTCACCTCCCTCTCTCTTTCTCTCCCTCGGTATTTCGGTATCTGTCGCTATCTTACGCCCAGCCTCTCTCTGAGAGTAAAATGTGGGCGGGGCTTAAAGCTGCACTCAGCATCTCACAGCATCATACTGAAGAGACAAGGTGTGTGTGTGTGTGAGTGTGTGTGTGTGTGTGTGTGTGTTTAACTTTATTCTAACGCTTTAGAAATAAACTTGCAAAATAATGTAACAGGAGGTGAAATAATGAGCCAAATATCTTACAAAGCTTCACCTGAAAACAGGAAACAAACAAACAGAAAAAAACTGTACAGAAAAAGTGAACACGATGTTCTCTTCACTCTGAATGTCCTGCTCCATCGGCCAGCTCGCTTCTTTCTTCAGTTTTGCTCATTTTGTACATAAACAGTTTCAGATAAGAGCAGCGTCAGTGGAGAAGACAGAACTTCCTGCAGATGTAAAGAATAAGAGGTTTCTAAATTTTTATTTAAATTTTTTGAATAAAACATGCTAAATTTTTACTTAAACACTGAGACAGGTTCATTCAAACTGCGGTCAGGTGTTCAATAAATAAGTTAATATTTAAAATAAGTTTAAAAATAATTGTCAGTTAATTCAAGAAATACTTATAAAGTATTCGGTCGGCGTAGTTTATTGGGGAAAATGTCTTTTCAATATCCTGAAATCCAGAACCCTCTGGAGAACCCCATGGAGAACCCACTGGAGAACCCCCTGGAGAACCCACTGGAGAACCCACTGGAGAACTCGGAAATGTTGGAATTCAGTGGAGACGTCATGTAGAGAAATCTTTAAAGGAGCTGCACTTCAGCAGGTAAAGAAACGAAAGAGAGAAAATTGGAAATAAATAAATGAGGAAAGCAAGATGATAAGATGGCAAGAAGGATAAATAATGAAAACAAGACCATTTAAGAGAAAACAGTTAGAGATAAAGAGCCAGAAAGAATGAATGAACAGGAAGAATGAGCAGGGAGATAAATAAAAAAACATGAAAAAGACAGGAAAAAATAAAGCATAAAAAGAAACAGAAAAAGAGGGAAAATTTTAAGAGGAGGAAAGCAATAAGAAGGAAAAATGAATAAGGGGAAGAGAACAAGGTCAACAGAAATAAATAAATAAAAGCAGATAAAATGAGATAAAGATAAAGAATGTGAAGTGGTAAGAAAAATGAGAAAAAAAGGAAATAAATAAACAGAAAGAAACAGAAGATGACAAAGAATAAAGAGAAGGAAAAAAAGAACAAAGAAAAACAAAGAATGTGAATTGTCAAAACGACATTTGAGAAATAAAGAAAGATAAGAAAAAAGAAGGAAAGACAGAAATAAGAGAGCAAAAAAATCAAATATGAACAGAGGATGACAGAAAAAAGCGAAAATAAATGGATGTAGGAAAAGAAGAAAACTGGATGAACTTCATAAGGATGAAAGAAAGAAAGGAAGAAAGAAAGAAAGAAAGAAAGAAAGAAACACACTGAGAGCAGCAACAAGAGAAGAAAGAGACCTCTGGAGTATATTAACATTTTTTATTATAACATTTTAATAATATTAATATTTTTATATTCATATGAATGAGCTCGTTTTAATACGTTATTGTTGCTATAGTAACAGCTCATTTACAGGAACGTGACAGCAGACGCTCCACATAAACGGATTTAAAAAATGTGGGAAATCGTTGATGTGGTGAATTTTTCTCTAAGGAGATGTTCATGTAACATGTATGGAAGGAGTCTCCAGTGTCAGTGTTCTGTAACAGTCAGAGGTGAAGCTGTAACTGTAAGTTCTCCGACACGTTCAGGACAGAGGAGTTTACGCTTTTTTTCCTCTCATTAACTTCAAGAGAGAGAGAAAAAAAAGAGACGCTGGTGAGGGAACGACTGTTTATAGCTGCTATAACGTAAGTGACAACAGGAACTCACTTGCGTCTTGGACTTTCCACAAAAATAAATGTAACAATAAATGGATATAAAAAGTGCAATGTGCTGTATTAATTAAATAAATAAATAAATAAATAAATAAATAAATAAATAAATAAATTGCTGTGATATAAGAGGAATAAAATACCAGGGGACGTGCTGTTACAGGGAAATAATCAACATCGGGACGTTCGCAGTAACTCCGCACACACACACGCACACACACACACACACACACACACACACACACACACACACACTGTTTATTACTATCTGTAGATGGAAAGTTTGAACTGGAACCAATGAAGTCCTGAGCAGTGGTTAGTTGAGGTGTTTCAGGTGTAGTAGTTCTGCACTTCACCAGCAGAGGGCAGAATGAGATTGAAATGCAATTTTAAAAGCAGCTTCATTAAAACAAAGGTATTCATCAACCCCACTGAACACCTTTGGGATGAACTGGAACACCGACTGCACCCCAGACCTCCTCGACATCCCAACATCAGC
>CM074942.1:16577530-16589993 GCA_037576815.1 Pangasius larnaudii
ACATAAGCCAATGGGAGTGAGAGTTGTGCCACAACTTTTCAGAATAGAAACGTTTACAGCTGTGTAGCAAGTTTAGGAAATGTGAGAGGAGACAGGATTTGAGTGGACTTGAGTTTCTCTTTTTTCTTTCAGTTCAGTCAGATTTCTTTGTATAGCACTTTTAACAATAGACATTGCCACAAAGCAGATTTACAGAAATGTAGATTGAAAGGAGAACGTTGCCAGATGTGCCACAGAAGAGGTCACTGTTCTTGAACTTGTGACCTCCCAATGACGGAGCAATCGATATTTAAAATTAAAAGTCAGCTGAATGTTAATAACCAAAACGCGGCAATGTACCCACCCAGTGTTTTGATGCTTTGTGAAGATGTGACATCATTTACACTTTAGCTGTAGCTGTAGATACAGGTGACACTTGAAAACTATGCAGACCTGCACACAGCAGAATAAACAATTCACTGAAGGGGAAAGGACACAGGGAATGAGAGATGCACTTTTGCTTCCGGTAGCGGTTACTTTCCCTTCATGCTGATTTCATCTAGGAGCCATCTCATCCACCAACATACACTCGGGTTTTTGTGGTAAACTGTAAATGGAAGTAAATAAGGAAATGTTTTTTTGCCACTTGTTAATTAACAGTGTCAGACATTTAAGCTTTATTTGAAACTTTTTAATGAAACTTTATTTTATTTCCTTGTCTAACATGCTTGTCATTAACACCTCCATCAGGAGGTCTAATAGGGAATATTTACCTCTAAACTAATTTTTTTCTTAATTATACAGCAAATACTTCAAAAGTTTAACAAGTGTGTGTACCATACGTCATGCATCGTACACCAGAAATCTAATTACACACCTATATAACTGGTGCTGCAGAAACCTCCTAACGTGCTGATAGATACTTTCAACACCAAGAAAAGTGCACTACTGCCCCCTAGAGGCAGGGTCAGCACGTGGGCTGAAATGCACATTTTCTAAAAATCAGGAAAATAACAATCCATTTTGCTAGGAATCAAACTTCTGGTAGAGTTTTGATTGCTTGACTGCCATCACCGAGGGTTTAGTCGTATTGACTGGTAACATATGAGACACACCAGCATCCCTGGCTTTTATAGCATCCTATAAAGGGCAGGACAGGTGTAGTCTGTGCTAACACACCTGTTTCGTGAAGCAGTCTACTGATGCAGTTTATTAATATAGTATACTTGCGTTCGGTTCATGATCATGTGTATGTCTTTTCATGTGTGTATGAGTAACTCGGTGTCTTGGATGTTTTGTAGCCATGGAAACAAAGAGGTTTTCTCTTGCCTCGGCATCCAGTTGGCGGTTGACTGGTTCCTGGAGCGAGGACACAAAGACATCACAGTGTTTGTACCGGCGTGGAGGAAAGAGCAGTCCCGACCCGATGCGCCTATAACAGGTGTGTATGTAAAAAAAAATGCAGGACTACCATGTGTGTCGTCATGTTTATATGGTTAAAGTGTGTTTCTGTGTGTCGTTAGGAGATATAACATGTGATGCCACCTCTGTCTTCAGATCAAGAGATCTTGAGAAAGCTGGAGAAAGAGAAAATCCTTGTCTTCACTCCTTCTCGTCGAGTCCAGGGACGACGTGTCGTCTGTTACGACGATCGGTTTATTGTTAAATTGGCGTGTGATTCAGATGGCATCATCGTGTCAAACGATAACTATCGAGATCTGCAGAATGAAAAGCCAGAGTGGAAAAAGTTCATTGAGGAGCGACTTCTCATGTACAGTTTTGTCAATGATAAGTAAGCTGCAGGTTTAATTTTTTTTTTGTTCTTTTGACTCTTTCAGCATGTAAATGATAGTGTGTTTCATGACATCATTGTAAGATTTTGATTGTTTTTTTGTAGGTTTATGCCACCGGATGACCCGCTAGGCCGACATGGCCCAAGCCTGGAAAACTTTCTCCGCAAGCGACCTGTCGTCCCGGAGCACAAAAAGCAGCCATGTCCTTATGGTCAGTACAGCAGTTGTTTGGCAAATGCGTAATATCGTTATGTCATAGGTCATACATATGCCCATATGTAAAAGTTTTATTTGAAGATTTGACATTATTGTTTATTTTTATTTTCTTAAATTTTTAGGTAAGAAGTGCACGTATGGTCACAAATGCAAGTACTACCACCCGGAGAGAGCAGCTCAGCCTATACGATCTGTCGCAGACGAACTCCGAGCTTTCGCCAAGCTGTCTGCCGTCAAGACCATGAGCGAAGGTGCTCTGGCAAAATGCGGCATTTCTGGTGCCACTGCAAAAGGGGACTGTTCTGAGGTGAAACGAGTGGCGCCGAAACGTCAGTCGGACCCAAGCATTCGTTCAGTGGGCTGCGAGCAGGAGGAGCGACTCTGCCCGGCTCGGAAAGCCGAAGCTAGTTCGGTTCCATCTTTAGTGACGGCTCTTAGCGTCCCGACCATGCCGCCAACAAAAAGTCACGCAGCCGGGGCACTGAACACTCGTTCCGCTAGTAGCCCAGTACCGGGGTCACTTCATTTCACACACAGCTCATTAGAACACGCTGGAAGCATCCAATACCCTCCAATTTTGGTCACCAACAGCCAGGGTGCGTCCGTGGCATACAGTGAACCTTTTCCCAAATACGATTCCGTAGTTAGTGACCATGGCTACTATTCAATGCTGAGCGATTTCTCCACCATGAGCTTAGGAAGCATGCAAGACAGCTTCTGTAGCTTAGAACAGCCAGATCCGGTCGGAGTCGGAGGAGGATATCCTGGTCGAGCTTCCAGCATTTGTCCTGAATCTGGACGCAGCCACTCTTCGGACTCATTCTCCTCTTACGCTGGAGAGATGTACTCCATGGAAGGTAGCTTGGATGATGGGATGAAGGTTCCACCATCTGCGCAATCCCAAGTGCAATCCCAAGCACAGTCCCGCTTGCAAGCATTTGCGCATGGGTTCCACCATGAGGCTTTGACGAGAGTCCAAAGTTATGGCACGGATGAACCCAAACCGGGGCCACGCAAACAAACCTCGGCCCACCTCGTGCCTCATGTGCAGCATCCGGTGGTCGGAGCTCGATCCAGTTGCCCGGGTGACTATCCTCCGCTTCCCCAGAACGTGTTGCCTTCGTCCGGCCCTACTCAGCCAGGCAGATCCTTGGGAATGACACGGATGGACAGCATTTCAGATTCCCGTCTTTATGAAAGTAACCCCCTCCGGCAGCGTCGGCCCCCTCTGTGTCGAGAGCAACATGCCAGCTGGGATCCTTTGCCGTGTGGGAATGAGCCTTACGGGTACGGAGTCTACGGATTGACGGGAGGACTCATGCCTTGCTGCGAACGAGTGATGGTTCGGAGTATGCCAGAAAAGATGGAACAGATTTGGAGGTCACCGTGGGATACGCCACCAGGACCTCACGGACCGGTGGAACCGCAGGAGCGACATCCGATCCCTGAACATCAGTACCAGACTTACCGAAACCTCTGCAATATCTTCCCAGCATACGTAGTCCACTCGGTCATGGAAAAGAATCCTCACATGACGGATCCTCAGCAGCTAGCAGCGGTTATTGTAACGAAACTACGGTCCTGTCATTGAGCAAGTGAAGGAGAAGCAGTACAACATCTTACGCAGTTCCATTTTTTTTTTTTTTATTTCCTTACCGGATCTACACAGCCAGTCACTTGAAAAATATAATTCCTTATCCCTCTAATATATATATATATTTTTTAAACCTTGGTGATCTTTCCATATCCCAACATAACTAATTTCTTTGCATTAGCACCATGATTCACATTAGCAATGCTACATCATGTAGCGTGATTCTGGGTTGATCCATGTTTGATGACGGGCCTTGTACCAAGGTTAAAGAAATCATTCACTGGAGAATGAAGGAAGTTAGTTGTTTGATGAAGGTGTTTTAAGCAATTGAATACTTCATATCCATGCCTTTTAGGTTTTAATTTTAGTAAATGGCAAAAAACACACTTATGATACAAAGAGGAAAGCAAGACCCAAGTCTAGATTTCTTTTGGTAATTTATAGTGCCGTATTTTCCAGACAATACGTTATTGTGAGCTCTATAACACCCTCACACCCAAATTCTGTCTGCTTGGAAGATAAACCTGAACATTACAGTTGTACATTGTATAAAACTGCTAGAGGGCAAAAAAGGGTCTCTGGAAAATACGGTAATGTTACCAATTTTAATCATTTATCTCATAAGGAACATGAATTATTGTACTTTTATGTTAAACACATTTAATTTTATCATTCAATTTAATTTTTTAGGAAAGAAATTATAAAAAAAAAAAAGACCTGTAAGGAAACACTGATCAGATTGTGATATGAGTACAATTACGTATTCACTTGCACCAGTTGTAAATATTGTGACTGTGCGATTATCTTATGTTTTTTTTTTTTTTGCCTCGTGAAAAGGTGAATACGTGAAATTTCCGAAAGGAGCGTTAACTCTCGAGTACCTCAAAGCATGAACTTTGACCTTTTTAAACTTTTATGGCCTTACATCGTGTGACCTCACCACAAGTGTGTTAACGTGATATATATAAATATATATATTTTTCTGATGGTTGTTGAGGTCACCGTGTGTGTTTAGTATTTAAGCACTAGCGGTTATTTAGAGCAATTATTTTCCTGTTTTAGCGATACCACTTTGCAAAGACTACCTTGGTATTTGGAGTGAAACACCGCCGACCTGCCAAAAAAAAAAAAAAAAAAAAACGAGCAAACGGCATCCCTATTTCCTCACTCGCACTAAGCCATTTTTAAAAGATTATTTCACGCTGCTTAAGCAAGGCCAAAAAGATAATCAATGTGTGTTTGAGTGTTACATAAATGCTAGCTAATAGCTAGCATTATATAGCCTGTTAGACGTGTTTGTTGTGCAGTAACTTTACGGAATCTAGAAAATTTCTCAGATTAAATTTGAAAGTGTTCTTTAAGTACGTGGTCTTTAAGCTCTGTTTTGGTAACAGATTAGTATTTGGGCTGTGTAAGTCATTATAGACATGACATTTTTCCAAATTTACGCGGTTTGATTGCTGGAAGTTTGAAAAGACACAGCGGCAGTGATTTATACGGATGATTTTAACTTTGGCGTGGAAACTGCCGAGCTTGTCCACCTTGACGTCATAGATACTGTAGATACTCTCCCATTGTCTGAAATGCCTACGTAGCTTGAAATGAATTAAAATTTTTAATGTTTTTAGCTTCTCAGCTTTGCTAAATTATCTGGCTTGTGTTACAACAAGGGGCTAAACATAAATAGATTTCTAGCTAATAATAGTAGCTGAGTATTATGTATGTAAAATAACCTAATTAGCTAGCTAGCTGAACACTGTAACCTGGACCGGGTCCTGAAACGTCCATTTTGTAACAATGACGTCAAGGAGGACTCAGTTATTTTAGTAAACGTACGTGTAAATTTTAGCATTTAGAAATGTAGTCATTATAGCTTTAACAAGCTCCGAATTGATGCATGAGATAATAAATCAAGAGCTCAACACTTAATTGGCTCGTTAGTCAATTAAGACGTATTGCAACTTAACGAAATTTGTGCATTAATGAAGATACGGCAGTCGACGTGTCTCATCAGCAAAATGCTCCCGAAGAGCATCTGTTTTCTGATTGGTGCTGGGAGACAACGCCGTTCTGCCCGTCTTTGTATATTACATGATATTATTATTATATTAGCGCAATCTTAGCAGAATCCTTGAATGTTCCAGGCTGGGAGAAGTCTCTCTGCGTCTGGGTGGAAAAAGGAAACTTTATTTCGTTGTCGTAGTTTGCTGGGGTTTTGTTTTCATGAGCGCAGGTTACCGCTCGTGGGAAGGTTGCGACACACTGCCTACCTGTTTCTCCCTGTGCGATACACACACACACGGAACACCAGGCTGTTGTTGGGTTGTTTCTTACATTTGATTGACGGGTCGCTTGCTGCTACTGTTTATTTATTTATTTATTTATTTTGCACCCTGTTCTTTGTTAATCCTCTCGTTCTCAATTTTCCAACCGTTCCTGTGCGAAAAACGTCTAAAAGCTGAGGAATTTTTATTACTAATTTGGTCAGACACAATATCATGATACTAGCATCGTGATATGAAAACTTAATCAGCATTTACCTCTACATAGGTTCCTAGAAAGGTTCCTGGATTCTTCCTGGAAATAATTTCCGAGGTCCTGGAAAGGTTCCTAGGATTCAAAATGGTTTAGTGTGACCTCATGCGATTTGGGACGTAGCCGAACAAACTAGCTTGGCTACCATCTTCAGGCAACAATTTTCTTATAATTTTAGACACACCAATTGGTTCATAAAAGGAACTAAAAAGGTTCCTGGAAGTAAAATCAGCCTAGGAAGTAAATAATAATAAACCATAGATACTGAAGTTTAAATGTGGTTGAAGTTTCAGTTGTTCCTAAAATAGTTCCTAGTTCCCTGAAAAGTTTCCTGGTTACCTGGAAAAATTTCATGGTTAATGAAAATGTTCCAGGTTTCTTTAAAAGGTTCCTGGGATCCTGGAGAAAAGTACCGGACTTCCTGAAAAAGGCTCTTGGATTTCAGAAAAGGTTTCAGGTTCCTGAAAAGGGTTCTGGTTTCCTAATAAGGTTAATGGTATTCTGGATAAAAGTTCCTTGGGCCAATTAAGACTAATAACGATCGTAACAATCAGTATCGTTAATTCCGATTTAAAATATTTTGACAAATTGTGAACTTGTTTGCGGAACTGGAACATACCTGAACTTAATAAAAAATCAATCTTTTAACCTGAAACATAGCCGATTAGCCAGCTTTAGCTTTGTACTGGAGCTATGATGCTACAAAGCTACGAGGCGAATGGAAAATATTTTCTTGACTACGTTTGGGGTAAATATAACATTTTTTTCTGCATGTTTTATTTCCTTCTGCTTCTGAGACGCTAATTTATTTTCTTGACACGCAGCAAGTTATCACGCCTCAAATGTCTAGAAACGACCTTTGCTTGTTGATACAAATTGTATCTATTTCTTGATTGTAAAAAAATTGAGCTGTACAGTATTACATATATACATATATATATATAAATATATAGAGAGTTATATATCTATAAAAAATAGCTTAGTTTTATTTAAAAGGATTTAAAAAAAAAACGACATTAATGCCATAATGTTAGTGACACTATGTGTCACTAGTGTAGCCCATACAGAAGGCTTGTTTCCTGCCGGGCAAGACATCTATAGACAGGGATCTCTCTCACTTACTCATTCTATCTCTCACTCTTTATCTCTTTATCTCTCTTTTATTCTATCTCTCGTATTAAAAGACTGTACATGGCTTATGAGTGGGCGTAGCCTATAAAAGTGGGCGTGGTTATCCACACCTGTGCGGATTGAAACTGAGCTGATGTATAATCTAATTGTTGGCCATTTTGAATACGTTCGGTCAAAGTATGTTGTAACATCTCGGGAGAAGAGACACGCCCACTTATAAAGCCCCTGACACACCAAGCCGACACGGGAGAACCGGCACCAGGCAGGAACCGTAAAACCCCACCTGGTGTACCTGTATCAGTCCCTGTAGCTACCATATTTTTACAATTTTTGCCAATAGCAGTAGCAGAAAAACACTAAAAGCAGATTCCCAGGAATAAACTCAACCAGGAACTGAAATTGGAAATGTTCCTTGGTTCCTGAGAGAGGTACTGGGTTCTGGAAATTGTTCCTAGAGTCCTAGATTCCTGTGATCCTGAAAAGATTCCTTAGTTCCTGAGAAGGTACCTGTGGGTTCCTGAACCCTGGTTAAAAGTTCCTGAGTTCCTGAAAAGTTTCATCGGCTCCTGGAAAAGGTTCCTGAAAGGTTTTCCAGGTTCCTAAAACAAGGTTAATAGGATCCTGGATAAAAGTTCCTGGGTTTAACAAATAGTCTTCTATGGTGCGGATTTACTGAATCACGATAAAAAAAACTGTTGTCTTTCTGGAGATTCTGCCGATGTCGTCTTTATGGCGATACGCCGACGACCACCAATCACCACCGATACGGAATCCACCGGGAAAAATCTCCGGTCCAGTTGGCTCGGTGTGTCAGAACCCAAAGAGCTGTTCTCACGTAGGAACAGGAACTAACATGATTACATCACAGATGGATAACTCTCTCTCTCTCTCTCTCTCTCTCTCTCTCTCTCTCTCTCTCTCTGTCTTTCTATTTTCTTTCATATCTCTCTGATGTATGGATGGGGGGTAACACACACACACACACACACACACACACACTCGCAAAATGGACTGTATGCTACTGTCCAAATATATATATATATATATATATATACACACACACATATATATAAATCTTTTTCCTTTTGTAAATACTGAAACAACTTAGATTTGCACAGTATTAGTGCTTTTTACAAGCATGCACACACACACACACACACACACACACACACACACACACACACACAGGTCGCCTTGCTAACCCCAGCTAGCTCGGGTTTCTTTGTGTAATAAATAACCTGAATAAATAACTCTGGACTTTTGTGTGTACTGAAATGTGGAATTCATGCAGAATTCGACTATTTCCGTGTTTTTTTTTTTTTTTTTTTTTATTATTTTTTTTAAACACACCCCCTCTCTCCTGACAAGTGCATTATGGGTAATTTCAACATGGTTTGGACTATGCTTGGCTTTGAAATGGTGAAAATAGTGCACTATGTAGTGAGTAGGATGTGGTTTTGGATGTGACCGTCACCATGACGACGTGTGAGCCAAGTTCTGAGATAAATGTGAAAAAGTGTTTTTTTTTTTTTAATGACAAGTGATTTGGGACGGAACCCAAATGAAGCAACACAAGGACTTCTACACACATAGACATGTTTTGTATTGTATTGAGGTGACACACACACACACACACACACACACACACACACACACACACACACACACACAAGGCATGTGCCGATATTCGGTTCTCTTAGATATCACAAAAACTCAAATCGGCCATTTTAAACGTGCTTAAAGTTTAAAAAAAAAAGTTTTCGGTGTTCCTTAAAACGTTTCCTAATTATGGAAAATCCTGAAAAGGTTCCTGGGTTCCTGTAAAATGTTCTTAGGCTTTTGAAAAGGTTCCTGCTTTAAAAAGTTCAGGTTTCCTCCTAAGGTTCCTGAGACTTTAAAAAAACATTTATTGGTTTGTGTTCGGGGTTCCTGGGTTCCTAAACCCCCAGTAAGGTTGATTTGTGTCTGAAAAAAAATCTTACAGAGGTTCCTTAGAAGTTTACCAACCTGTGTTCCAAAAAAAGGTTCCTGAAAATGTTCTTAAGCCCTTAAAAACATTCTGGGTTTTTGTAAACAATCCTAGATGCCTAACAGATTCCTGAGAACGTTCTTGGGTTCCTGAACATGTTCCCGAAAAGGCTCCTGCACTCCCAATAAGGTTCCTTAGTTTCTGGAGAAAAAAAAAATCTGGTGATCCTAAAAAGGTTCCTGAAAAGGTTCTTGGGTTCCTGAAAAAAAAAAATCACTCATGTAAGTTCTTGGATTAAAAAGATTCTGGATTCCTAATAAAGTTCTTGAAAAGGTCCCTAAGCCCCTAAAAACATTTACTGGTTTGTGTAAAAAGGTTTGAAAGAACATTTCTGGGTTCCTGGAGGGTTCCAGAGGTCCCAATAAGGCTCATTGGTTTCTGGGGGAAAAAAAATTCTGTGTCCTTAAAAAGGTTCATGACAATGTTACTGCGTTCCTGAAAACATTCCTGGTTGTTGTTGTTTTTTGTTTTTTTTTTAATTTGAGTTCATAATATGGTTCTTGAAAAATTTCCTAAGCTTCTAAAACAGATATTGTGGAAAATGATCCTGGGTTTCTGACAAGGTTCCTGGGTTCCTGAGCTCCAAAAGATCTTTGTTTCTGAAAAAAAAAATGTTCCTTTGTTTCTGAAAAGGTTCCTGAGCTCCTAAAAAGTTCCTTAGTTTCCAAAATATCATGTGTTCCTAAAATGGTTACTTAGAAATTTGCTGAGTTCCTGAAAAGGTTCCTGCTGTTCAAATATGCTTTACTGTGATTTATTGTGAAATGAGAATTTAATATCGGCACACACACACACACACACACACACACACACACACACACACACAGTTTTTACATGCCTGCCTTAGAGACTATATAACCTTCCGTGTGTGTGAATCCAGGACTTTTTACACAGATGTGTGTATCGCAGCGTTCTGAAGTCGGTTCTAGAGTCGCAGCAGTGAAATGATTCTAGAACGTACTGGAGAACCGACGTTTCTCTGAGGACATCTGCTGAGGAAGATGTAAACTAAAACCACGATTAGGAGATGTGTGTATTTAAAATTTACCAGCTCTCTCTCTCTCTCTCACACACACACACACACACACACACACACACACACACACACACACACAGACCCAGTCTCAGGAATGAACAGATTTATCATGAACTCCACTGAAGACGTTAATCTTGATGTTTGCTATGACGAAACGATTAAATCGCGATTTTTTTTTTTGTGACGCAGTGAAACGACCTCTTAATCGTGTCCTCAAAAACGAACTCATCTTTTTTTCCCGTTTCTTTATTGTACCGTGTTGCGTTTTGGGTTTTATTTTTTGCGGCGTTGCAGGCCGGCTGAGTGGATTTGAACACTTTGAAGTCTCGTGGTGTAACAGCGACATACGGCTAAGTGTGTTTGGTTCTGTGTCGAACGAAACACTCGCTTCTGAAAAAAAAAAAAAAAGAAAAGACAAAGCCCCCTAAAAAAAAAAAAAAGAAGGACCTTTGTAACTCTTTGGGTCTGTAGACTCAAACAAAATGTAAGTCTCAATGACAAAATGTGTTTGTTTTTCTTCAATAAAGCCAAACCCTGTTGGTTACGTCAGTTTCGCCTCTTCTTGTTTTTGGTTTCTTCCCAAAAAAAAAAAAATCTTTCTTTGCCCTTTAAGAGATTTTTACTCGCTGCCTTTTATTCCTCCGCACACTAGGGGGCGACATGCACTCGCCTCAACCACTGATCTGTCAGTTAGCCCCGCCTCCTGTGCTATGATTGGCTAATAGCTCACAACGGTAAGCAATTACGAAGCCTGTTTGTGGAGAATGATGACAAAAATAATTCCCAATACGTGTTGCTCTGGTTGCTATGGAGATGTGAACAAGTGTACACTCTTTAGAAACCCTTAAATGTTCTTCCATTGTTCCTCTAGAACACAAGGGGGTACCAACCAGGGGGTACCAGTGCTCTGGAGGAACCTTTTACTGTTCCAAAGATAGTTCTAAACGTAGAAACGTAAAATATTTAGTAATCTCAAGGGTTCTTTCGTTGTTCCGCTGAGGGAACCCGTGAAGAACCGTTTTATTCTTATAAAAGTGTAGACTGGTTGTTCCTCTAGAACCTCTAGAACCTTACAGTGTTTCTGCATCAGATAGGGTTCCATGAAGAACCATTTTTGGGAGCAACGATTCCTTTGAGTTTTCAGTGAACTCTTAAAGAACCATGATTTTGTCTAAAAGTGGAAAATTTATTAAAGGTTATAGGGAGAGCTCTAACAGGTTCCAAGTCGAGTTCCAAATAGAACCATTTAGGAGAATAAGAACCCTTAATCATCTAATGAACACTTAAAGAAGCCTTTGAGAACCTTTTTTTTCTACAAGTGTAGACTCTGAGATGTTTTAGAAGCCCTTAAAGCTTCTTTGGTTGTCTCTCTGAGGAAACTCGGAAATCTTCTTTCTAGAGCCCGATAGTGTTTCCCTATCTGAGGAACTGACAGAACTAAAGGTTCTTTCTATCTAACAGGGTTCCCAGTAGAACCGTTTTTGGAAGCTAAGAACCCTTTAATATCAAACGAAGCCTTAAAGAACATTCGAAGAACGCAAACACACGAGACACAGAATCGTTTTAATTCATTTGAAAATTTAATATGAAAAATCCATGCGTGTGACACGTTACACTGTAATACACACTCATTGTGTGTGTGTGTGTGTGTGTGTGTGTGTGTGTGTGTGTGTGTGTGTGTGTTAGAAGAGTTTTAGTCCAGCTTTGAGCTTGGTGATGTCGCTGTGAGTCCACAGGGGTCCGTCTGATCCGGTTCTGCTCTGAAGTGGCACGCTGCGCACACACACACACACACACACACACCTTTCCTTACCACACAGCACAAAAAAAACCCCACTACTACACATTGCAGCACAATGCACGTGTCCTCTCACCTCTGGTTGCCGTGGTGACCGTGACCTTTGACCTGCTGGTCGAACACAGTCAGCGTGCAGTACGTCTCCACCATCAGACACGACGGATCGTCCGTCTGACCCGGAACCTTCCCCAGAGGGTACTGCTTCCAGGGAACCTTATCTGCAGGAACGAACACACACACACACACACACACACACACACACACACACACACACAAAAACACACACACACACAAACACACACACACACACACACACACACACACACACACACACACACACACACACACACAC
>CM074942.1:16592967-16597967 GCA_037576815.1 Pangasius larnaudii
ATATTAAAGTAAATACTTTTTTTTTTTTTTTTTTTTTTTAAGATTTTTTTAATTTTATTTTTTTTTTTATAAATTGTTTCCGATAAAATCCTTGTTTTACTCCTTGTTAAAAACGACCCCCCCCCCCCCCCCCTCCTGCCTAGTCAATAGACATAATCTAAGGATCTAATAACAATAGGAAAAATGGCTAGGGGCCGCTTATCAGTAGTGTCGGTCAGCTTCTACGTATAATTAATGTCTTTATGCAAAATACTCACATACACACAATGAACCCAGTCCTCCCAGGACTCCAGTTCATTTTCTCACATTGCCTGTTCAGCAACTCATTATTATTATTTAACTGAAGTGAGAACTAAAAACCAAGTGCAACAACAGATTTAACAACATTCATGTGCATTCATGCTCATTCTCGTTAACTTGGGTTAATATTTTACTTTTAATAGTTGTTTCTTTCCCATTCGTGTGGTAAACAAACGTGCTATTGCTTTGAACTAGACGAGTAATAATGTACCAGTATAGTCCTACACCATTACAAGGTGTGGAAATTAGAGAAAACAGCATTTCTCCATCAAGCATGTCAAATAACAGGCAGATACAGTGCAATATTGGGTTAGGGTTAATCCTTTATACCATGTTTTTTTTAAATGTTGTTCCACTTTTAATTTCGACATTAACACACTGGATTTTTAAACTGAGATAAAATAAACAGTTGAGGCATTAACTCTCACAGCTGCAATACATTAATTAATAATTTTTTTAAATTTATAATAATTGTTTAATGTAAAATTGGGTTTTACAAATGTAATTTATCATTAATCTTTCCATTAATTTCACTCTAATGGTATTGGTGTGCACAGTGCAATATTTTTGTTAAACCCCTTGAATTAAAGCGGATATCACATCTTGAGTGCTTCATTTCAACTCCATTGAAGTATTGGAATGGCAATACTTTAGTTTTTGCTATACACTGAAGACATTTGGGTTTGAGATCAAAGATGAATATAAGATGATAGATCAGAATTTCAGTTTTTCATTTCCTCATATTTATGTCTGTGTTAATTTAGAACATGGTACCTTTTGCTTGAACCCACCCATTTTTTTAAGTGAACAAACATATTGGAACATGTGACTGACAGGCATTTCTTGTTGCCCAGGTGTGCTGCGTTAGACTGATTGTTTAAACAATAAATAGCTCTGAATGTGTACCTTTGGTTTGAGCCCTGGGTTTCACCTGTAAAGACTGAATTTGCTGTTAAAAGGATCATGAAGACCAGAGAGCTGTCTATGGGAGAAAAGCATTGTGAAGCAGAGAAAAGAGGGCAAATAGATCAGAGCCATTACACAAGCATTAGGCATAGCCAATACAGCAATTTGGAATATCCTGAAAAAGAAAGAAACCACTGGTGCACTAACAACCAGACATCAAACAGGTCAGCCAAAGAAAACATCAGCAACTGATAACGGAAACATTGGGAGAGCTGGGAAGAAAAACCCAAAAACATCAAAATCCACCATTCGAAGAAGGCTTCAATGCAGAAATATAGAGACTATACCACACGATGCAATCCACTCATAAGCAGTAAGAATCAGAAGGACAAATTGGAATTTGCAAAGAAATACAGATCCACAAAACGTCTGGAACCAAGTGATGGAAAGACCAAAGTGTGGAGAAAGAAAGGATCTGTTCATGACATTCAGAGGTCTACAGAAACATCCTCTCTGCCAATTTACAGAGAAATTAATCCAGAGGAATTGGGAGGAACTTCATCATGCAGAAAGACAATGAACCAAAACAAACTGCCAACACAACAAAGAACTTCATCAGGAGAAAAGTGGAAGGTTTTAGACTGGCCAAGTCAATCTCCAGACCTTAACCCAGTTGAGCAGCATTCCACCTCCTGAAGAGGAGACTGAAGGGAGAAACCCCCATAACAAACAACAACTGAATAAAGCAGTGATACAAGTCTGGAAAAGCATCACAGAAGAAGAATGCAGCAGTCTGATGATGTCAGTGGGTTGATGCAGATATTGCAAGTAAGGGATATGCAACCAAATACTGTGTTATTTACTATGTGTTCCAATATTTTTGCTTATCAAAAGACTGGGTGGTCTGCCACCAAAGGTGCCATGTTCTAACACATCTTTATGTAAATATTAGGAAATGAAAGCTGAAATTCTGATATATCATCTCATATTCATCTTTTTTTAATCTCGAACCCAAATGTCTTCAGTGTTTAGCAAAACCAAAAGAACTGGCCTTGTTGTTCCAATAATGTATTTTCAACTAAGAAATACCAGATGCATAACAAAAACAACTGTTAAACCATTTACGGGAAGGGAGTTTATATTACACTTTTCACATGGATCAAGAGTGTCATCTAGTGGTCCAACCAGTCCAGACACAAAATAATTTCTGAAAAATCCTAGTCATGCACAGTCATATTGACTGCCATTTCCAGTTTCCAGAACATGACATCCTCTGAATGTGTGCCAGGAAAACATTCCTCATGCCAGTACACCACCAGGAGCAGCCTGAACTGTTGACACAAAACAGTTTAGGTCTATGAATTCATGCTGTCGATGCCAAATTCTGATCCTCCCATCTTCCTGCTACAGTACAAATCGAGATTCATTAGACCAGGTGACATTTTCCCAATCTTCAACCATTCAGTTTAGGCGAGCCTGCGCCCGCTGTAGCCTCAGAATCCTGTCCTTGGCTGACGATGTTACAACCTTTCTGAAGTCCACAACTTTGACTGTTCAGCAAATTCAGATTGCTGAATGGAAGTAAGTCTCTCACTTAAGGAGTGCTACATGCCTTGCCTTGCCTTGCCTGCACTGGCCAGATGACTATGGAGTGACTTTGTGGGTGAACACGTGAACCTACGGTTTCTGGCCAAAAACAAATTAAACAATCTACGAAGGGGAGTCTGCTGATTGTGTTATGTTACACCTGACGGCAGCATTTCCACTTTTGAGTTTTGGAGGAAAGACTGGCCCAATGGGTGATGGATGTTATCACCATGGCCTACAGGCAAGCTGGACACCTGGCCCCTGCTGTGACACGCCACTCTATGAGGACCATCTCTTCGTGGCTATTAGAGACATGGAGCGCCAGGAAGTCTATCACCCTGCAGCTTCCACACGTTTTACAAGTTTAACATTGAACTACCTGGTGGTATTGGTGGAGTGGACATTTGGAGGAGTGAAATAGATCACTAGTTATGTATGGAACTGTGGTTACAATTACTAGCCCCAACAGGCAATAGAAGAAACAGATTTTTTTTTTAATCGCTAAGGTATTTTGGAAGTTCAATAAACAAACTATATTAGAAATTGGCTTTGTGCAAGTAGTATTTCCAGTGAAGGAGTCTTAGGCCTAACATCAGGATGAAACTGAGTTTGCACCTTCTAACACACAGACATCACACACAAGGACATTTGAGAGCACAGGCTTTTGCGTTACTGCAGCAGGGATTTATGTTGCCTAGAGCAACTGTTTATAGGAGTAAATTCAACCTGCCAGTTGTTCGGCATAATGCTTCAAAAGATACAGAATCCAACTTTCCATAACGTCTTCACAATGATGATGATGTTTCTGTATAGTGAATTTTTCCAATCCAGCAAATCCAGCTAAACCGACAATTAAATGGATGAACCATTATTCATGACAATTTTCATATTGGTCAGTCCCAGATTTAGAATAGTTCATAAATAACATAAAAAAAATAGATATTTTATGACAAAAGTGGGAACCTTGAAATGTCCAGCCATGTGCAATGAAATAAAAACAGGAGTTAACATCCAACAAATGTTTAAAATAATTTATTTTCAGAAACATCTACACTGAATATTGATTAACAGTCACTATATAAAATATGTACATAAAGCTCTGAAAAATAATTGCGCTGGCAGACCCCGAGGTTTGTGCGCTGGGTTGCAGAATAGTCCACTGGTATGTGTGTGTGTGTGTGTGTGTGTGTGTGTGTGTTTAAAATGAGGCAGATTGCATTGTGTCAGCATGATCTGAGTTTAAGACAGACTGCAGTTGGACTGCTTGGAATCCCTCCCCTGTTGGTTATGAAGATAAAAATTAGTAAGTTAGTCAGTGTTCACTGGTGCTTACAAGTCATCTATACCAACACACATGCTTTGGTAGGTTTTTATTTATTTATTTATTTATTTATTTATTTATTTATTTATTTATTAACATACTTAGAACTAGCTTGACTTTATTCAAGATGTTTACTCAAATGCAACAAACTAGATGTAGTGATATCATTATTATTATAATTATGCTATTAGACGAGACCCATATGCTGCAAACCGTCAGCCCAGATCAGCATGCACCCTGTATATAAGATGAGGCCAAGTACCTAATTGAGGTCCTGCTAGCATAGCATGCTACTGACTGCTAAGGGTTCTTGGTACCTGCTGTCTCTGCTGCTGTCGTTGGTACTCTTCCTCACTAGCAGCGAGGGCCTGAGCCAGGGCCAGATCCTCCTGCTCCTGAGGACTGATCACACACACACACACACACACACACACATATACACACACACACACACACACACACACACTTGAATTTTAGCAATTTTTTTCATTTTAGTTTTTTTTTTTTTTTTTTATCATTTTATTTAAATTACTTTTAAAGTTTTAGCAACTTTTTTAATTTAACTTCAACACGTTTTATTGATTGTTTTTATTAGATATTTTGTCGCATTCCATTCCATCTTCGGCTTTTTATATATTTATAACATTTATCTATTTAGCATTTTATCTCTTGTTTTTAGTATTTTAACTTTTTAAATTTTTTTACAATTTATGTTTAGATATTTTTGTTTTGGGATTTTAAAAAATTAAAATTTTAACACTATTTTAGAATGTAAACAAATCAGCCAATTAATGCTAAGTGTGTTAGCTAAGTGTGTTTACTACAGGAGAGAGAGAGTGTGTGTGTGTGTGTGTGTGTGTTCTGTCTGTGTGTGTGTGTGTGTGTG
>CM074942.1:16600467-16603613 GCA_037576815.1 Pangasius larnaudii
TCCCTTCTGTCGAGTGTGTGTGTGTGTGTGTGTGTGTGTGTGTGTGTGTGTGTGTGTGTGTGTGTCAGTCACACACTCACAGACTGACTCACACATCCACTCACGCTGAACAAATGAACCTGATGAACTAGAATAAATGAATAAACTCTTTTACCTGATCACACAACCTGAATCTGTGTGTGTTTACGCATGAAAAGAAAGAAATAAAACACCTCCGAGGCTCAGCGAGGACATTTGGGACACGACCGAAAGTGCGCAGTGCTCTCGTGACATTTACACAAATTACATTTGACTTCTGATTTTTTTTTTTTGCTCAACAAAGCGAGGCGGAGTGCAGTCACAGAGCTGAGTGTGTGTGCGTGTGTGTTTGTGTGTGTGTGTGTGTGTGTTTATTGTGTGTTTATTCATCGCTTTATAAAGGAGTTTAAGGCTTTAATGGTAAAGTCGTATATAAAAACATTATCATGATTAACAAACACACTTCATTTCAAGTGACTTAAAAACCGTTTTGTTATTTTTATTAATCACTGAGTTTAGCAGGAGTGTTTTAAACACGCAGATTTTTATGCCCTAAAACGATGCGCAGCTGCTTTATAACTGTAACTGTACACACACACACACACACACACACACACACACACACACACACACACACACACACACACACACACACACACACACACACGCAAGCGCGCGCGCACACACAGCCCTCTGGTGGTGAGACAGAGCACTACACGCTCACGCTCTCAGACTCACTGCTCTGATCTCAGGGAACGTTTCTGTCACTAGCTGCGCTCTCAGCATCGCGTGGAAACTAATCACCCTTCAGTGTGGTTCACATTATTTAACTGATCACAGTGAGGAGGAATTTCTGTCCGGCCTCGTCTAGCTGATAGTCCAGCGTTCCCGTTTATCCGTCCGCCCATTCTGTCCTGTGTATCTGTCCCTCCCATACGTGTGGAATGATCATGGTGTATCTCACCTGCGCTTCTGGTTCTACAACCATCTACATCTTTGTGTCACTTTGTTGAGTGGATGGCAGCATCTTTAAAACGTGTGTGTGTGTGTGTGTGTGTGTGTGTGTGTGTGTGTGTGTGTGTGTGTGTGTGTGTTATTTACCTGGAACTGTTCTCGTTCGTAGGAGATAAGCAGCTCTCTCGCTCTCTCTGCACACAAATAAACATCAGAGGTTCAGAGCCGAACGATGTCCGAGTTTCTCCTGATTACTGGTCGGGTTTTTAATCCACTTCCTGTATGCAGTCTGGACCATTAACTTCTACATCCTGTCACATTCACTCATTAAACACAATTTTTTTTTGGTGCCTGTGTTCTACCTGTGTGTGTATGTGTGTGTGTGTGTGTGTGTGTGTGTGTGTGTACTCACTGTGTCTCTCGATCTCTCTCTGTCTGTTCATCGCTTCCTCCTCTTGCCTTCTTATACTCTCTTCTTCATCCTCCTCTTCCTCAGATGAAGAGTTCCAGTCTGACAGGCTGGTGAGCTGCCGAGACCAGTACTGCTGCTGCAGCCAGTTTAACACAAACTCACACCCTGTAACACACACACACACACGCACGCAAAATACACTTCACCAGTGTGCCTGCTGAAGCTGATTTAACACATGTCCTCTGTGTGTGTGTGTGTGTGTGTGTGTGTGTGTGTGTGTGTGTGTGTGTGTGTCTGACCTTTGCGGCACCATTTGAGCGTGGGAAGCCTTCGGTGTGTGATGTCATGTCTCAGATTCACAATCCACTCTGGAATATTCATCTGAGAGAGAGAAAGAAGCCGATTCAGTCTATAACAGCAGCGGAGATTGTGATTCAGACTCAGATTCCCAGTTAGACCCAATCCGAATCCCATTCCCAATCCCAATCCCAATCCCAATCCGAGTTACTGATTCACGTTATGAATCAGATTCCCAATCAGATTAGACTCAGAAGTGCTTGTGATTCTAAATGTTGTATTTAATTGAGGAGCACAACACACCGTTAACTACATGTTTATGTTATATGAAGAGTGAGTGTGTGTGTGTGTGTGTGTGTGTGTGTGTGTGTGTGTGTGTGTGTGTGTGTGTGCGCGCGGTTATAACAAACTCACAGTGCTGGCGAGGTGTCGCAGTGGTTTGGCCACTCGGCCTTGTTTTCGCTCCAGTATGAGATTAACAAACCTGAACACACACACACACACACACACACACACACACACACACACACAATAAATAATAATGTATAAGAATTAAAGAATACCATGATGGAATAACATGATGGATTAGTGTAATGGAATAATGAGATGGAATAACATGATTTAATAATCTGATGGTACTGTGTGACAGAATAATAACAGAATAATGTGTCAGAACAGCGCGAGAGGGAACAGCGCGAGGGAACAGCGCGAGGGAACAGCGCGAGAGGGAACAGCGCGAGGGAACAGCGAGAGGGACTGAAATCATTTGGGGAATTTTGGAATGTTCTGGACAGCGTGTCACCGGAATATGACCGTTGTGATATGTGTGTGTGTGTGTGTGTGTGTGTGTGTGTGTAAAGTTAGTCCACGCCTCTGTGTGTTAAGTGACATCACTGTCATTAGAAACACACACGCACACACACACACACACACCTGGTGAGCGCCATCCCATACAGCAGCACCAGATCGTCCCGCTCCAGTTTCCCGCTCCGGTCCAGAATCTGACAGCGCACCAGGTTCGCCGTGCTCTCTACAGCGACCGGAGTACTGGGCCCAAACCTACACACACACACACACACACACACCTGAACACCTGAACACCTGAACACTCCACTGCCACATATAAGGAGGATAAAAATACTGTAAATAACTTCACTTGGAAAAAGGGGGCGTGTCTCATATTTTTGGATGAGTAGTGCACTAACGACATCATCTCTCTAATGCACCCTATGTAGTGCACTAATGACATCATCTCTCTAATGCACCCTATGTAGTGCACTAACGACATCATCTCTCTAATGCACCCTATGTAGTGCACTAATGACATCATCTTTCTAATGCACCCTATGTAGTGCACTAATGACATCATCTCTCTAATGCACCCTATGTAGTGCACTAATGACATCATCTCTCTAATGCACCCTATGTAGTGCACTAATGACATCATCTCTCTAATGCACCCTAT
>CM074942.1:16614914-16627434 GCA_037576815.1 Pangasius larnaudii
ATGAGATGAATTTTCCAAACTGGAAAATAAAACGTTCTGAGACACACAGACAGACAGACAGACAGACAGACAGACAGGACTAGCGAGTGAGACAGTCACGTACAGACAATGAAAAGCACAGAGACAGTGAGTGAGACAGATGGAGAGAGATGAGGGGAGAGAGATAGACAGAGAGACAGAGGGAGAGAGAGAGAGGACTGTAGAGAGTGAGATAGAGAGAAGACTAGAGACACTGAGAGTTAGAGGAATAGAGAGAGTGAGACAGAGAGAGATGAGGAGAGAGACATAAAGAGAGAGAGAGACAGGGAGAATGAGTGATGAGGAGAGAGAGAGACAAAGAGAGAAAGACAGTTTCCCTTCGTTTCAATAGATAGATGAATCAAATTGATGATCAGAACGATGATGTCACACAGAATTCAGCGTTCTGATTGGTTGGCTGAGAATGAACATCTTTTAACAACCTATAATATTTAACACACAGTGCAAGTGTGTGTGTGTGTGTGTGTGTGTGTGTGTGTTACAGCAGTGTTACATCAGCGAAGTGGAACAGGGAGAGAACACCAAGAACTTTCTCACTGATTCACTACCACTCCTCTCTGTCTCTCTCTCTCTCTCTGTCTCTCCCTCTCTCTGACACTCTCTCTCTCTCTTTCTCTCTCTCTCCCTCTCTGTCTGTCACTCTGTCTCTCTTCCTGTCTCACTCTCTGTTTTATTTTCTGTCTGTCTCTCTATCTCTGTCTTGTCGTCTTCCTTCTCTCTTTATCTCTTTTGTGCTGTATCACTTTGTTTGTGTCTCTCCCATCGTGTCTCACTCTCTTTCCCTCTCTCTCTCTCTCTCTCTCTCTCTCTCTCTCTCTGTCTCTCATCCATATTTATAATTATATTATTATCAATTATGCCATGAGGAATACATAAAAAAAAAGACCCTAACTGTGTGTGTGTGTGTGTGTGTGTGTGTGTGTGAGGCCATGAAACTCTGCCCACACACTCTGGACAAGCAGGAGGGGTGTGTGTGTGTGTGTGTGTGTGTGTGTGTGTGTGTGTGTGTGGGGGGGGGGGGGGGGGGGGGGGTGGGGGGGGGGGGGGGGGGGCGGGGCGGGGCGGGGGGGGGGGCCCCCCGGCCCCTACTGTAATCAGGCTCACAGTGTGCAGATAAAGCAGGGCATTGTGGTCTGGCAGCACACACACACACACACACACACACACACACACACACACCCGAGCTTTGCGATGTGGGCCTCAGCTCAGCTATTTATTACACACACACACACACACACACACACACACACACAGAGCTCTGGGCTCGTCCACATGCAGCGCTGTGTTTAATCAGTAACTTTTATATCGACTCACATTAACATCATGATCCACGTTTCTGTATCGGAATTTAATAAAGTAAAATTAAACGTGTTTACATTCTCCTCGTGCTGCTGTGTGTCTCAGTGTAAAGGCTCTATTTAAGGACTGCTGCTCATGACAGATAACACACACACACACACGCAAGAGTCTCAGTGACACGACCTCGCAGTAGAATAACGCTGAAACATCCGCACAACAACACAGACAGGAAGAGTGCGACAGAGGTGTAGAGGGGAACGAGGACACTTCCTGTCTGTCAGCACTGTGATATTAACTGCGTTAGCCTTCACTGTGTTTACACACACACACAGCTTTAGTGTGTGTGTGTGTGTGTGTGTGTGTGTGTGTGTGTGTGTGTGTGTGCAGGACCAATAAACACGTGTTCTGATCCTGAACACAGTGTGGGTGTGTGTGGATTGGGACACGCCCACAGTGGACTATACAGTGAATAGGGTGTGTGGATTGGGACACGCCCACAGTGGACTATACAGTGAATAGGGTGTGTGTGTGGATTGAGACACACCCACAGTGGACTATACAGTGATTGGGGTGTGTGTGGATTGGGACACGCCCACAGTGGACTATACAGTAATTGGGGTGTGTGTGGATTGGGACATGCCCATAGTGGACTATACAGTGAATAGGGTGTGTGGATTGGGACACACCCACAGTGGACTATACAGTGAATAGGGTGTGTGTGGATTGGGACACGCCCCCAGTGGTCTTTACAGTGAATAGGGTGTGTGTGGATTGGGACACGCCCACAGTGGACTGATGACGGAGTTAAAGCTCTTCGCTGTAGTATAGTGCACTACAGCACTAATTTGCACGCAGCGTCAGGTTGTCGTCGATTTCCTGCAGTGACAGGAAGTGGTTTCTGATTGGCTGACGGCACGGCAGCAGGATGTGGGGTACAGTTCACAGTGAAGTGAGGGGGGGACATGATTCTCTCAGCTTCCTCCCATTGTCTTTATCTTACCCAGAATTCCACAGCGTGATCAATCATGTTAGCACAGCGAGACTCCCCGAGGAGCCGAGTGTACCAGGCACACACACACACACACACACACACACACACACACACACACACACACACACACACACTAATCCCTCTCACTCCTTCACACTGAAATATTTGCCTCAGATAAACACACGTTGCTCCATCAGGTGAGGAGTTTTACTCGCTGTGTTAAAACCCTAATCTCACATTTTTTTCAATCCTCAAATAAACCTCAGATTTTTTAAAATTAATGTTTATTTAGTACGTGTGGAGGTTTTCTTTTCTTCTCTCTCAGGTGTTTGAAAAGAAAAAATTATTGAACTTGTTTTTTTTTTTTGTGTGGTTTTTTTTGCACCAGAGTTATGAGGCCGATGCGTCCAAAAAGTAATGAAGACTTCTTTTTTTAAATAGAACAAATCTACAATTATTTTATATAATATTTATTATAAAAACGAAAAGGATAAATATATAAACATGGAAAAAATATATATTGTTCTAAGTTTAAATAAAATTAGAGCTGCATGATAAAGCAAAAAAAACAAACAAACAAAAAAAAACAAAACAAAAACAAAACTGAACTCAATGAACTGAATATAAACACAATTAAACTATATAAATAATTTATCACAAATATTAATAATAATAAATAATAAACACAAATGAATAAACAATCTGCACCAGTATAGAACCGGTAATTCGGTTAAATAGCTGCGAACCTTTCACTAATATTGTATTTGATTATGTTTATGATTATGTTTAATTAATTGAGATCACTATTAAAAAGCTAATTAATTATTCCGAATATTCATGAGTTGTCATGAGTTTTAATTTTTTTTCTCTTTTTTTTCACAGATCAGTGTTCGTGTGACTACGATGGATGCGGAGCTGGAGTTCGCCATCCTGCCCAACACCACCGGCAAACAGCTCTTCGATCAGGTGTGTGTGAGCTCCAGAATTATTGGCACCCTTGGCAATCATGGGTAAAAAAGAAAAGATATGTAAAACATTATTTTGGAGTTTAATTTTTTTTTGTTTTTCTGTTATTTCACACTGGAAATATAACAGACATCCAACATCCAACACAAATAAATTTACTTTAAATAAATAACTGAAATATTTTTTTCCTCCTTATAATAAATCCACTTTGGTGAAAGGTTAGATTTCATTTTATCCATAACCTTTTTTTAAAACCCGCCTTTTTACCGAGGGTGCCAATACTTCTGGAGCTGACTGTATAATTATGACACAAGTGTAAAATTTGACTCATGAAGGCGAGGAGTGTGTGTGTGTGTGTGTGTGTGTGTGTGAATGGCATGACGATCATGTGAGCATTTCTCCGCTATTAAATCATCACAGTCTCCGCCCACAATGTCGCTTCACAGGGTATCTCAGTGTAGCTCCGCCCACAACGTCGTTTCACAGGGTATCTCAGTGTAGCTCCGCCCACAATGTCATTTCACAGGGTATCTCAGTGTAGCTCTGCCCACAATGTCGCTTCACAGGGTATCTCAGTGTAGCTCCGCCCACAACGTCGTTTCACAGGGTATCTCAGTGTAGCTCCGCCCACAACGTCGTTTCACAGGGTATCTCAGTGTCGCTCCGCCCACAACGTCATTTCACAGGGTATCTCAGTGTAGCTCCGCCCACAATGTCGATTCACAGGGTATCTCAGTGTAGCTCCGCCCATACCATCGGTTCACAGGGTATCTCAGTGTAGTTCCGCCCACAATGTCATTTGATTGGTGTTTTGATTGAGTAATTGAGTGGCGTTGAGTGTTTAATCCTGTGATTTTGACTCATTTTCAGTGGTTTTAATTGATTTATTTAGTGGTTTTATTGTGTTTGTCGTGTCGGTTGTGAGGATATCGAGTGGTTTATTAAATGATTATTGAGTGATTTTTTTTGTTTTTGATCATTTTAGTGGTTTTAAGTATTTCTCTGAGGAATTTATGTATTTATTTGATTTGAATTTTAAATAATTTTCAAGGGTTTTTAGTGTTTTTGGTGATTTATTTAAGGTTTGTAATAATTTTGTGCAGTTTAAAAGCTGTAGTGCTTGATTTAAATTGCTGTAAAATAATGAGGAATGTTTCATTAAGGAGGTATCGAGCGATTGCGAGTGGGTTATTACATGGTGACATACTGAGGGGTTTTGATTACATGTGATTTTTGCTGCGATTGTTCCTTTCTGACTGCTTTAAAGTGGTTTGAGTGATTTTTAGTCCTGAAGTAGCTTCAGCTGTTAATGCGGCTCTGGAAAACCCCAAATCTCCCTCCATTACTCTCTCTCTCTCTCTCTCTCTCTCTCTCTCTATCACTCTCACTCTCTCTATCACTCTCTATCACTCTCTCTCTGTCCCTCCATTACACACACACACCATTCTCTCTCTCTCTCTCTCTCTCTCTCTCTCTATCACTCTCTCTGTCCCTCCATTACACACACATACACCATTCTCTGTCTCTCTGTCTCTCTCTCTCTCTGTTTCTCTCTCGCTCTCTGTCCCTTCATTACTCTCTCTCTCACTCTATCTATCGCTCTCTCTTTCTGTCCCTCCATTACTCTCTCTCTCTCTCTCTGAGGCACACACACACTCTCTCTCTCTCCGCCCCTCCATTACTCTCTCTCTCTCTCTCTCTCTCTCTCTCTCTCTCTCTGAGACACACACACACACACTCTCTCTCTCCACCCCTTCGTTATTCTCTCTCTCTCTCTCTCTCTCTGTCCGTCTCTCTCTCTCAGGGTGTGTGTTCACTTTTAGGGAACTTTAGCTGTTTTTCATAAATTGTAAATTGTTTGTTTAAAAGGAAGTCTGTGTTTCTCTCTCGTCTCCTCCCTACAATTGTCTTCCCCTTTTTCCATCCTCATGCTCATGTCTTCCTCAATCCCCCCTTCTCTCCGTCCTCAATCCCCCCTTCTCTCCGTCCCTCCCCTCGTTCTTCGATCGCTCTTACTCATTCTGTCCGTCGCCTCGCTGAAATACCTCGCTCTTTAACATGATAATGAGACGCTTTGTTCAGCGCAACCTTTCATTTCTCCCCCTCACACACACACACACACACACTGACTGAGACAGAGAGAAAGACACAGAGAGAGAAAAAGACAGAGATGGAAAGAGAGACAAAAACAAAGAGACAAGAGAAAGAGAAAGAAAGGAAGAATCAGGAGAGACAGACAGAGATGAAGAGAGTGAGAGACAGAGAGACAGACAAAGAGAAAGTGACAGATAGACAGAGAAGAAAAGGAAGGAAGGAAGGAAGGAAGGAAGGAAGGAAGAAGCAGGGGAGAGACAAACAGAGATGAAGAGAGTGAGAGACAGACAAAAAGAGACTGCCAGTGATAGACAGACAGAAAGAAAGAAAGAAAGTGTGATAGAGACACAGAGAGAGAGAGAGAGAGAGAGAGAGAGAGATGTATTTTCTCAGACTGTTAGCCGGTTAGCGAGCATGTTTTAACCTGACAGGATTTCTGAGAGGATTTTTAAGCTATATCTGTAAAACTAGCTAACAGTATTTATCCTTTCAGATAACTAGCTTTATATTATTATTTATTATTTATTTTTACTTCATTTTAACACTTTACAGAGTGATGTTAGCTAACTACTAGGCTAGCTAGCTATTTAGCTGTTGGTTTAGATGCTTGGCGACTTCTGTGTAACGCTAGCCAGCTAGGCCTCCTGTTGTGGTGCCAGCTAGCTTATTTAATAGCATGCTAACACAAGAAAGCTAGCTTTGAGTTGTGTTGCGAATGAGAGAAACACACGGTGATGAAAAATGTGTTTACTGAGCAAGTTTAAACACAGCTGGCTTTTTTTCTACGGTGTCTCACACGTTCAGCCCATCCCCCAGCCTCTCACACACACACACACACACACACACACACACACACACACACACACACACACACCTCTATCTCTCGCTCTCTCTCAGTGTGTCTTGCTTTCTATTTCTCTTCGTTTGCAGACAAAACGTTTGTGTGTTTGTGTGTGCGAACACTTCTGCCGTGACTTAACGCACACACACACACACACACACACACACACACACACACACACACACACACACCTCACCCTGAAACCACGTACTGACAGGACCTCTCATTTTCCATATTTTACACACACACACACACACACACACACACACAGTCACTGCTGCACAGATCCCTGTGACGGTACGACTGATAGACTGTCCCACGCTGGTACCCTTCTCTTAACCAAACACACACACACACACACACACACACACACACACACACACACACAAACACCCCCCACACACACACACATCCCCTGCAATGCTGTTACACAGTTGTGTTCTGAGTCACAGCTTCCTGTCTTACAGCTAAAGGGTGGAACATCTTTATCTCTCTCACATATATATATGTGTGTGTGTGTGTGTGTGTGTGTGTGTGTGTGTGTGTGTGTGGTATATATATATATATATATATATATAGATAGACAGATATAGATGTGTGTGTTTTAAGATATTCTTTGTATTTGTGTTCATATTTCATACAAAACCCTGCATATGTATGTGTGAGTACACTATTAAGTAATTGATTTCTATTTATAGCTAGACATATGTGTTCTCTGTGTGTGTGTGTGTGTGTGTGTGTGTGTGTGTGTGTTTGTGTAGGTGGTGAAGACCATCGGCCTGAGAGAGGTGTGGTTTTTTGGCCTGCAGTACCAGGACACCAAGGGCTTCCCAACCTGGCTCAAGCTCAACAAGAAGGTGTGTGTGTGTGTGTGTGTGTGTGTGTGAGTGTGTGTGCGTGTGCCGCAGGATGTTTTGCAGGCCTAGCATTTAACACTTGAGTGTAAAGTTCATCACGAGGGTAAGAAAGTGTGTCAGAGCATCGAGAACAGCAGCAAAAACAACTTTATTTTATATAGCGCCTTTAAAAAGCCCTCTCAAGGAGCTTTATATAAGAGTATATAAACATGTATCAAAAAAAGCAGTTAATAAATACAATTCAATTATTAATAACAATAATAGTAATAATAATAATTAAATAACAAAAAAAAAAAGTAATCAAGTAAAAGCAATCCTAAAGAAATAAAGATTTAAGAGCGGATTTAAATTCACTAAAAGACTGAGCTTCTTAAAATAAAATAATTGTACTTACTTCTTGCTGTTCATGGGCAAAATAATGCAATTCTTTTTATTTTTATCTTCTTTTTTTTCTGTTCTACTTTTAAGTCCTTAGAAGTCTGAAGAGATTCTGGATTTCTGAGGACATTCCCGAAATCGGAAAACGAGAATTTTAACATTTCTAACGTTAACGTAAAATTAGATACCGTCACATCAGTCACTTCTTCTTTTGTTTTTAACCCTTTAGAAGCCTAACACTTACCACACACAAGTTGTTGAAAAGTGCTTTTCTAAAAAATAAGTGACACGAAGAGAAAAAAATAGTTTTAAAAATAAAAAACAAACATGCAGAATGAGGAGGTGATCATCAGCACATCTGAGCCCTAATATCAAACAAATAACCTTCAGTAATTCACATTATATTAATTAAAAACATTGATTAATTAAAACATTAATTAAAAACATGGGTTTATGTGAATAGTTGTAAAAAATAATTACTCAAATAGGATGAATTTTTATAATCCTCTGGTTGAAAAAGCTCTTATTTGAAAAAAAAGTGCATTTAAAATTCTGAAATATTCTATAACTGATAGAATGATGCTTAATGTCGACATCTTTGACTCTATTTTCAGATCTGAAATAAAATTTAAAAAACTTTTTAACAAAAATTACAACATAGTTTACAAGCCAAATCTTTAGTGTAGGTAATTATTCCGTGTACGAATAAGAGTTTTACGTGTATACGTGTGAAACAAGGAATATAATACTACAAAATGTGCTCTGTTATCACATATTAATCTACATAAATGTAAATAAAAATAAAAACGATAAACTCAGATAAGTGTCTTGCTGACTGACACACGCTTCTCTCATATATGTAATAATGTAATATGTAAATGAGTAATGAGTTTCATCCAAGATAAAGACGAGAGACACAGAGCGAGAGAGAATGTGTCAGCATTTTTGCAAACCCACACATCACGTATACACACACACACACACACACACACACACTCTAACCAGCGTTTATGAGAAGCCACAACTGCAAGAGATGATGAGTGGGAAAACAGATGAGCGAGAGAGAGAGAAAACAGGAGACATGCATACAGATAAAGTGTGTGTTTTCGGTGTGTGTGTGCGTGTGTGTGCGTGTGTGTGTGTGTGTGTGTGCGTGTGTGTGTATGTGTGTGTAGGTGACAGCGCAGGACGTGCGTAAGGAGAGCCCGCTGTTGTTTAAGTTTCGGGCGAAGTTTTACCCGGAGGACGTCTCTGAGGAGCTGATACAGGAGGCCACGCAGAGACTCTTCTTTCTGCAGGTGTGTGTGTGTGTGTGTGTGTGTGTGTGTGAACACAAGTGTGTTATGATTATTGTTATTATTATTAGAATTCATTGTATTGTACTTCAGTTACATTTTATGAAATATTATTCTTGTATAATGTGTGTGTGTGTGTGTTTGTGTATGCAAGGGATTAATAAAATATATATATATATAAAATATTCTTTATACTGAACTTGTAATGGGATGTGTGTAAAGTGAGAACCTGTGTGTGTGTGTGTGTGTGTGTGTGTGTGTGTGTGTGTGCAGGTGAAGGAGGGAATTCTGAATGATGATATCTACTGCCCCCCTGAGACCGCCGTGTTACTCGCCTCGTACGCCGTTCAGGCCAAATACGCCGACTACAACAAAGACGTACACACACCTGGATACCTGTCCAACGACAAGCTCCTCCCCCAGAGGTTTGTGTGTGTCTGGTTGTGTCTATGAGTGTGAGTCTTTGTATGTATGTGTGTCTGTCTTTGTATGTGTTTGTCACTTTGTGTGTGTGTGTGTGTGTGTGTGTGTGTGTGTGTCTAACTGTGAGTGTTGTGTTTTTCAGAGTTTTGGAGCAGCACAAGCTGAACAAGGAGCAGTGGGAGGAGCGAATTCAGGTGTGGCATGAGGAACACAAGAGCATGCTCAGGTATACACACACACACACACACACACACACACACACACACAGATGCACAGTCTGTATAGCAGTGATAAGGAACGTTACAGGGAATGAAAACCAGAAATGGACGAAGTTTTTCACTGAACGTTCTCAAAAACACAAAAGGGGAAAAAAACAAATGCTTTAAATTGTTCCAGTGCTAAAATGTTTAACTGGTTAATTAAATGATTTTTCCATTCCAGTTGATTTGAAGAAAGTATAGCCTAAACATAAACATTTCCTGGCCAGAATTCCTCACTTCCTGCCTGGCTACAGGAAGATCTGGCGTCAAGTAGCTGCTAGGTTTTTCCGAAGACACGAGCATTGCCAGGAAATCCCCCGTAGAAAGTAATTTATGTTAAAAATAAAATCACATCACAAAATCACTCCAAAAGGTTTCCTATAAGCAGAGAAACGTAAAGAACGTCATTAACCGTCGTTCTAACTGGTTTCGTTTCTGTTTTAAACGATCCAAAGACAAATTGTTTCTGTTCCCTGATACAAAATGTGGTGGAGTAGGGCTGGGCGATACGACAAAAAATATCGTATCACGATTGTCTAATACACGTCTACGATACACAATATGTAGCACGGTATAAAGGTTTGGCAGAAATACAATAAAAATCTAGTTTGTGCTTTATGTAATGTCTACAAAAATAATTCAATTTTTTTCTCTAATTAAAAAAACATTTATTTAAAAAAAAAATTAACAAAGCAAAGGAGAAAATTGTAAAAAAAAAAGTTAAATAAGTTAACATTAAGTGTAAAATCTGAACATTGAATTTGTAAGAGAAGTGTATTGGCACGCAAGTTATCTTGATATCGATATTATATCATCATCATTTCGCTCATAACGAAATACCACACAAATAGTAAACGTGTGTGTGTGTGTGTGTGTGTGTGTGTGTGTGTGTGTGTGCGTGTGTGTTAGGGAGGACTCGATGATGGAGTACCTGAAGATTGCTCAGGATCTGGAGATGTACGGTGTGAACTACTTCAGCATTAAGAATAAGAAAGGCACGGAGCTGTGGCTGGGCGTGGACGCACTCGGACTCAACATCTACGAACAAAACGACAAGTACGCACTCCGTACATCCCCTAAGCCATGACCCCTAACCCCTAAGCCCTCCGTCCGTAGCGGTGCTCACACACCGGCACGGTTTAGCGTTAAACACACCCGACTTAGCTTTAGGTGAAAGTTTATGCACACACACATGATTTTTTTTTTTTTCTAATCGAAATCACCATCAAACACACCGCTGGTCTAATTTCACTTAATTTTATCGAGCAAAGAATTAGAGCATGTCGCCGACTCACAGTGACACACACAGTACGGACATTCTGCACGTACACACATAGATAATGTACATAATTATACATAGATATTAAACCTAATGGACAAAAAATACCGCGTGTGTCACGGCACTGTACGAGACACACACACACACACACACACACACACACACTGGTGAAAATGAGGAAAACGTCTGTTCTCTCCTGCGTGATGTTCAGGATGACGCCGAAGATCGGGTTCCCGTGGAGCGAGATCAGAAACATCTCCTTCAACGACAAGAAGTTCGTCATCAAACCCATCGATAAGAAAGCACCGGTGTGTAACACTGCCGCTGTGTGTGTGTGTGTGTGTGTGTGTGTGTGTGTATCTCTCACTACCACTTTCTTTCTATCTATGTATAATGAGTGTGTGTGTGTGTGTGTGTCTCTCTCACTACCAGTCGTTTTATATCTGTGTCTAATGATAATAAAGACCATCTTCATAATAAAGTGTGTGTGTGTGTGTGTGTGTGTGTGTGTGTGTGCAGGACTTTGTGTTCTACGCCCCTCGTCTGCGCATCAATAAGCGTATCCTGGCCCTGTGCATGGGGAACCACGAGCTGTACATGCGGCGCAGGAAACCCGACACCATCGAGGTGCAGCAGATGAAGGCGCAGGCCAAAGAGGAGAAAAACCACAAGAAGATGGAGAGGTGAGACGCGTAATCATTGTTGTTTTCAGCTACAAACTGCTTTACAAACTGCTTTATTTATACTAATAAAGCGGCGGCGTAATGATACGGTGTACCATTAATCATTTCATACGAGGCTCCCGAGTCGGCCAAACAATATACTCATCACTCGGCGTAATAAAGTCAGCTATTCTTCCGAAAATAGTGCTTATATTACACGAGGTGTAATAAACATTTAAATGACATCAGTCCTTCCTCAGAACAAGTAACTTCCTCTTCGTCTCCAGTCAGGACAAACCGCCAGGGTTAAAAATAATAACCGAGAGATTTATAGAAATACATGACACTGAAATTTGAAATCTGCTTTCATACGTGTATTTGTTCTTGTTCTGTGATATTATATAATATTTATTGATACGAACATAAAGAAAAATATCATCTTTTTACTCGTTTGTGTAGGAAAATGAAAAAGAAATGAAGGAAAAAAAAGAAACAGAAAACAGAAAGCTCATGAGTTTAAAGTGTTAATGTTTATTAGAATGAAGAAAGAAGGAAAGAAAGAAAATGGAAGAGAAAATGAAAAAAGAATGAAGGAAGGAAGAAAAGAGAGAAAGAAAAAAAAAAGAAATACAGAGAAAGTTAAGTGTCACAGAGTCCAGGGAGTCAGATGCAACTGCAGAATTTCTTTAATTACAAAACGACAAAAAACAAGCGAAGACTGGAAAAGGATCCAACACCCGCGCGCACGCACAAACAACACACAATGCTCCACAACTGAGGAGAGAAAACAGAGAACTTAAATAGGGAACTAATTGGAGAAACACAAAACAGGTGAGCACAATCAAATGGAGCAGACAACAAAAGAAGAAATTCATAAAAAATGAGTGAGAGTGCCCTCTGGTGGTCTGGGGAGGAATCGCGCATGCTGGAAAGAATAAAAACAGAGAAAGAAGTGAAGAAAGAAAAATGCTGTGTGATTATAGCGAGTGTGTGTTAGTGTGTGATTATAGCGAGTGTGTGTTAGTGTGTGATTATAGCGAGTGTGTGTTAGTGTGTGATTATAGCGAGTGTGTGTTAGTGTGTGATTATAGCGAGTGTGTGTTAGTGTGTGATTATAGCGAGTGTGTGTTAGTGTG
>CM074942.1:16672552-16681726 GCA_037576815.1 Pangasius larnaudii
TAATTAAATAATCAAGGCTAATTATGTGCATAACGCTAATTGGTGTCCATTTTGTTGAACCGTTCTGTTTAAAACGATCAGCGGTGTTCCTCAGGGTTCGGCTCTAAGCTTGTTTATGTTTATGAAAAAAAGTTGACAAAGTACTCGTATTTCTTTACGTTCACACGTTTTAATTTTTGACCTTCATGTTTCGATCGTGGTAAACTGCCCCCACCTGCTGGGCCGAGTGAGAGACGCTCCAACTCCCGAATCCCTCCTTTCTCTCAGGTCTCTCTCTCCGTCTCCATCGTTCAGCGAATTTCCGGCGCTTTCGTAATCCGAGCGCTCATCATCCTGAAGCATGCTGGGTAACGTAGTTTCCGTCATCGATTCGCTCTCGTCCAGCTGGCGTCCCAGCGAGTTAGACCACTCGTCGATGTTGTCCTGCAGTCCGTGGATGTGCTGCAAAATGGCGTCCAGATGCTCGAACGCGTCCTCCGAGCTCTGAACGCAAACTTCCGGAACTTCTGGAGAATCCATGAAGGCGTCCGGGACGTTGTCGTAAACCGAGTTTATCGAATCCACCGAGTTTTGACGCTTCCCCAGTGTGGGTGAAACGAAGTCTTGTGATTCGCTGAGGCAACTGCTGGTGCCGTCCAATGAGAATTCTCCGTCCTCTCCTGGCCAGCCAATCCGGTCGCCGCTCTGAGAGAAAGAAGTCGGACAAAGGCTCTCGATCGACAGCGACTTGGGAAAAGTTCCAGGTTTGTGATCTGAAGGAAGATGAACGACCCTCCCCGGTATTCCCAGGTGACTCCTCTGATTGGTCAGTTTGGGCCGTTCCCATGCCAACTGGTAGTCCTCCAGATAAAGACACGCCCTCTGAGGCTTGACGTCAGTAGCTGATTGGTCAGCACCGCTATGCCGCCTCGTACGCGACTTCCATCCCTCATCCACTGCGGCACTGATCCCTTTCGCGGTCCTTTTTGACAAGCTAAGTTCTGGACATAACTCCGCCTCCTGGGGATGCGTTTCCGTGGACACGCCCCTAGCAACTGCCTCTTTCTGTCGCCGTAGAGACTCCATCCTTCTCAAAAGGAGCCTGGAAGAACGTTTCACTTTTTCTCGGACAGAACGAGGCGCAGAGGAGGAGTCGTCGTCGCCGTCGCATTCTGTGGCTTCTCTATAGGTCATGACCTCTGGAGAAGTGGTTTCCCGGGTAACGTCCAGGCTCAGGCTGCTGAGGCTGAGGTCAGAGGTCAACGAGGTCACATCACTCAGGACACTGTCGCTGCTGGCTGATGGCCTCAGGGTCATCACGCCGTCACTGTGGGTCTGGAGGCGGGACCAGGTTTTACTGTCACGCTGAAACGCCCAACGGGAGCTCAGCGCACACGCATCATCCTCCTCGGAATCCTCGCTCTGACCAACACACACACACACACACACACACACACACACACACACACACACACACTTCTAATTACAAACTTATAAAGCTCTGTCTAATTGGAACATTATGACTTTTGGAAGAAGTTATTTCCATTCCTTTGAAGTTCCGAAATAAATGCCAGTGTGAGCAATACGATCCAATTTCTCCTAAAATATTCCTCCACACTAGATATTTCACAATTATGGACAATTACACAACAACAACAACACAATTATCCACAACAAACTCACTCAAAGTTGTTACGAGTTTTAAGAACATAAAGGTTCCAAAGTTGCTGAACTGTTGCCGAGTGGCTTTGGTTTGATTGACAGCCCTCACAGCCAATCAGATTTCACCGACCTGTTTGCAGCGGAATTGAACTTCCAGACTCATAGCAGCACATTTGTTCAAAGTCATCAATCTCCTGAAAACACACACAAGACACACATCACACACACACACCAGACACACATCACACACACACCCCACACACCAGACACACATCACACACACACACCAGACACACATTACACACACACACACACACACACACACACACACCAGACACACATCACAGACACACCCCACACACACCCACACAAACACATGACAAGAGAGAGAGATAAGAAGAATTTAAAGGAAAGAGGAAATCATGACGCATTTTTCTTTAGTAAAGTGACTCATTTCCAAGTGAAAGATCAGCATCTTTTCTTTTTTCCTTCTCCTCTTTTCTGTTCTGTTGTGTTTATCTTTCCACTGTCATGTGGATTTCAGTGGGTTGGGTGTATTTCTCAGTAGTAGTTACGACATTAGTGTGTGGTTTGGGACGCAGCTCATGACCATGTGTTTCAGTCTCACCTGCATAACGCTCGCACCGAGTCATGATCCAAAAACTCATGATCCCTCCTGACCGAGGAGATATCGATGGGGAAGAGAGAGGCTGAGAGAGAGAGAGAGAGAGAGAGAGAGAGAGAGAGAAAAACAGACAGAGACAGAGAGACAGGGAGAGAGCAAGAGAGAGAGAGAGAGAGAAAGAGAGAAAGACAGAGAGGGAGAGAGAGAAAGAGAGAGAGAGAGAGAGGGAAAGAGAGAGAGAGAGAGAGAAAGAGAGAAAGACAGAGAGGGAGAGAGAGAAAGAGAGAGAGAGAGAGAGAGGGAAACAATAAGAGAGAGAGAGACCGACAGAGAGAGAGCAGGAGAGAGAGAGAGAGAGAGCAGGAGAGAGAGAGAGAGCAGGAGAGACAGAGAGACAGAAAAAAAAGAAAGACAGACAGGGAGATAGAGAGAGAGACAGAGAGAGAAAGACAATAAGAGAGAAACAGTTAATTAATTGGCTTTATTTTGTTTGTGTGTGTGTGTGTGTGTGTGTGTGTGTGTGTGTTTGTGTGTGTGTGTGTGTGTGTGTGTGTGTGTGCACGTTTGTTTGTGTACAAAAGAAAAACAGGATCATGTGAGCTGTTGACACACACAGCTGTGACCTCGAGTGTGATAATGGTCACATTTACCACACTGAGTGTCTCTCACACACACACACACACACACACACACACACACACACACACACACACACGTGCACACACAGGTTTATTATAAATCAATATGTCTCTGCTATAAACACTATCAGAATCAGCTACTTCACATCATTACATCATTCTGTGTGTGTGTGTGTGTGTGTGTGTGTGTGTGTGTGTGTCTCGAGCACTTCCTGACTCACTCGGTTTCCCGCCTTTGTTTCTGCCTCCTTCCTCTCGAGCACTCCACTTCACCCACTGACCCTTTCTAATCACAATCGCACAAAGTGGACATTTCCTCCTGCTGTTCCCTATCCTCCCTACAGAGTGCAGAATGAGACGCAGCCACCGAGTGTTCCCTAGTTTCCCTAGTGTCATCTAATTTTCTTTTTCCCAGTTTTCCAGAGTGTTCACTGTTCCCTAGTTTTCCAGATCCCTAGCAACCAAAGCTCCCTAGTCTTCTCGCGCTCTGCTTTCCCAAGTCCAAATCTTCCCCAGTTTCCAGCCTTCTGTAATTTTCTTGCTCCTTACATTGTAGTGTTCGCTTCATTCCTTCCTGCTTTATTTCCAGTGTTCCCTAGTTTTCAAGTAGTTCCCTTGCTCCCTCTTTTCCTAAATTCCTTCCTAACCAGTTTTCCAGAGTTCCCTAGACACTCACCCTATAGGCGGAATAATGAGACAGAGCCAGTAACAAACAAGTCCCCAGGAGAGACACGTCCTGCTCTTACATTCTCACAGACTGTAGGATGAGACACGCCCATCACTCACTGGGAGCGTTTCCATAGTAACCCATCTCCAGGAGGTGGAGCTAAGGCTGAGCTGGGATTAATGACGTGTTTAATTATTTACCCCTTGCCGCAGTCGTCTTTTGAAAACAATCAGCTCCGTCATTAAAGCTCTTAATCCTTCTGGAAGCTTCATGTGCAAAATAAGCGCATAACTAACGTAAAGAGGGGGCGGAGCTTGTGGATCGTTACTCCACGCAGTGTTTGTAGCTCATTAATGCGTTGTTTAATTATATCAGTTTTCTCAACACGTTGTCCTGCTTTGTCCTTTTAAATCCTTTCTAATTTTAGCATGATGTCATGCAGCGATCCCTAAAAATACACGTCATGTGAGATCTGCTAGATTTAAACACCTTGATAAAAGAAAAAAAATCCACCTGGTGTGAACACAGCATTAGAACTTTATTTATGCACACCCCGACCACACCCGGACCACACCCGGACCACACCCGGACCACACCCTAACCACAACGTGACCACAGCGTGACCACAACCTGACCACAACGTGACCACAGCGTGACCACAACCTGACCACAGCGTGACCACGCCCAGCCCTCCTCCTGACCACGCCCCAATCACACACTAATCACACATCTTGCTCAAACCACATCCTGACTACACCCTGACATCCTCCTGACCACGCCACAACCGCACCCTGAACACACCCTGACTACACCCTTACATCCTCCTGACCACACCCTAACCACAACGTGACCACAGCGTGACCAAGCCCAGCCCTCCTCCTGACCACGCCCCAATCACACCCCGATCTTGCTCAAACCACACCCTGACTACACCCTGACATCCTCCTGACCACAACCTGACCACGCCACAACCACACCCTGAACACACCCTGACTACACCCTGACATCCTCCCGACCACGTCACAATCACATTCCAAACACACCCTGACTACACCCTGACTACACCCTTACATCATCTAGATTGATTTGCATGGATCTACATTCAATAGCACAGTTCCTGGGCATAAAGTCCACAATGTGGTTCTAAAAGGCTTCAGGAATCATCAGCGCAGCTCTACAGTCATTAGTCTGGCTGTGAAATAATGTGCTTCTCTTTTTGTTTTGTGTCCTTCTACAGTCACTAGTGCAAATCTGAAATTATTAGTCTCGCTATAGATCATCATCGTAGAATCAGTGTGGTTCTAGAATCCTTGATGCAGTTCTAGAATCCTAAATGCAGTTCTGGAATCCTAAATGCAGTTCTGGAATCCTAAATGCAGTTCTGGAATCCTAAATGCAGGTTAGAGAAATAGAACTGGATTTTCTGCACTCAGACTCCTGGACCTGCTCTATGTAAACATGGCCGGACAGAGAGATAAGCTTAAACACACACACACACACACACACACACACACACACACACACACACACACACACACACACACACACACAGAGTGTGGCATGAA
The DNA here is from genome assembly GCA_037576815.1 of Pangasius larnaudii. Taxonomy (NCBI): domain Eukaryota; kingdom Metazoa; phylum Chordata; class Actinopteri; order Siluriformes; family Pangasiidae; genus Pangasius; species Pangasius larnaudii. The sequence goes on from CM074942.1 coordinate 16,677,689, forward strand.
GCAGCAGTCTCAAATCAATTTCCCAATTCACTAAACCAACATCATGGCATGTTGACGGAGAGAGAGAGAGAGAGAGAGAGAGAGAGAGAGAGAGAGTAATTTTTTTGTACTTATTAATTCATACTGTTGCATTGCAGCAGAGAGACAGGCAGAAAGCGAGAGAGAGAGAGAGAGAGAGAGAGAGAGATGAAGATGAAAGGTGTGTAAAGGGCAGTATGTGAGAGTGTATATCTGTGTGTGTGAAGGTAATTAGGTGAATGATGATCTAATTAAACCATGCTGATTAATTGATTGTTGTCAATTACCTTCATAGAGCTGCACATACTGCGGGAACCCTGCTGCTCTCAGCCAATCACATGCCTCCTTTGCCTCCACCTCTAAATGACAGCGAGAGAGAGAGAGAGAGAGAGAGAGAGAGAGAGAGAGAGAGAGAGATGTCATGAGATGATCTGTATCAACCGAGATCATTAAACGGAACAGAAATGAGACCTCATTAATTGTTTCCGCCCAGAGGAGTGACGTGACGTCATCACTGTAACCTGCAAGCTTTCCGTCTGCGCTGTTACACTCAGCATGTGACTTCAATTCCACTGCTACTGATGGACATAATTCACCATTACACTGAAGAGCACTTCACTTTCTCACATTTCAGAACAATCAATGTCTATCACGGACTCACTAGACAAGCGAGAGGAAGTAGTGCTGTGAGCCTCTGTTCCTAAATCCGTTCCTCTTCAATGAGTGAACACAGAGCCTTGAAAAACAGAAGCCTAAAAATTCAGAGCCTTAAAAACTCACTGATCCCTGAAAACAAAGATCCCTGACAACACAAACACCTGAAAACACAAACACCTGAAAACACAGATACCTGAAAACAGAGACCTGAAAACACAGAGACCTGAAAACACAGAGAACTGAAAACACAGAGACCTGAAAACACAGAGACCTGAAAACACAAAGACCTGAAAACACAGAGACCTGAAAACACAAGGTCCTTAAAACACAAATCCCTGAAAACACAGAGACCTGAAAACACAGAGAACTGAAAACACAGAGACCTGAAAACACAAAGACCTGAAAACACAAACACCTGAAAACACAAACACCTGAAAACACAAATCCCTGAAAACACAGAGAACTGAAAACACAAAGACCTGAAAACACAGAGACCTGAAAACACAAGTTCCTTAAAACACAGGTCCCTGAAAAAAAAACAGAACTCTGAAAACACAGAGCCTTGAGAAAATCACAGAGCCCTGAAAACATGTGGCCTTCAAAAAAAAAAAAAAAAAAACAGGTCCCTGAAAACAAACACAGATCCCTGAAAATGCAGAGCTCTGAAAAAACAGAACCCTGTAAACACAGAGCCATAAAGAACAAACACAGAGCCCTGAAAATGCAGATATTTGAAAACCCGAGAACGTAGGACTGTGGGGCTACAGTTCCTGAGTTATTAGTGTAAATTACATAAGAGTGTCAGTGAAGAACAAGATGTGATTAGAACCTTTTAGACGTTTTTTATAAATCTATACATAATACTTTTATAAAGGCCTCCATAAAAACTAAGCTCAGATCAGAAGAAAAGAGCCACTACTTCATTACACAGTGATGTCGACACCCATCTCATTTGCATACATAACGAGGCTAAATTATTCTCGAAGCCAGAAGCTCGTTAAACGTTCTAATGAAGGACCAGAGTGAGGAATTTTAATGCCGGTGCTTAGCGGACACACATATAGAGACACGTATAGCAGCGAGTAAATGGAGAAGAGATTAGCGCAGAGCGGTGCCGGGGTAATTAGCACATCTCTGGGGTTTCAGTTAAGATGATTTTTTTTTTTTTCATCAGCAAACGTGGGAACAATTCCAGCTCTGATTGAGACGGGAACACAGAATGATCTTCAGACATCTCATTAAAGACGGAGAGAACCGGCCCCGGATTTTTATTTCATCTCTCACGTCAAATACGACTAGAGAAGAACGAACGACAAACGAGTTAACCGGAGAGAAATATAAGACTCCACACTGCAGTTCTGGAATCTGGAGTCTGGTTCTAGATTCCTCAATGCAGTCCTAAAACGGTCATTCAGGTTCTAGAATCATCATGCAATGTCTAAAGGTCTAGAAGGATTCTAGATGACTGTAGAACCCTCCTTGCAGTTCTATAAAACAACAAACAAACAAACAAAAAAAAACGTTCCAGCAGTTCTAGACACCAGAGTGCAGTTCTAAAAAGAATCATGAAGCATCATGGTTCTAAAATTCTGGTTCTAGAATCCTCGGCAGGGTTCTTGTTATTAGTCTGGTCCCAGATTCGTCAGTGTAAATCTAAAGTTGTCGTTCTAGAATTCAATGCAGTTTTAGCGTCGTCATGAAAGCCGAAGAAAATCTTTAGTTCAGCTCTAGATCTTAGTTCGGGTTCTAACATCAGTGCGGTTCCAGACACCAGAGTGTGGTTCTGCAATCCTCAGTGCAGTTCTAAACTCCTCTGTCCAGGTCTAAACTCTCCTATACACCAGCATGGGTGTAGAATAGGTAGTGGGGTTCCATCAGGTTCTAGAATTCTCTGTGCAGTTCTTGACTTGACAATTCTAAATCAATCCGCTTTGGCAACGCAAGAACCTTCAGAGAAGTTCCAGAGGCTCTTCACAGTTGTGCTGATGATGACTTTAGAAATGCTGCCACACAGTTCACACTTTATAACACACACACACACACACACACACACACACACACACACACACACACAGCTGTGGTTTGACTTCTAGAGATCTTATCTGCTTCCTTTACTTCCTGTTTCCCAATGCAGCATTCTTGAACTCCCAGAGGCACTGCGGGATTTCCCACACACACACACACACACACACACACACACACACACACTTCTAGAATTCTCAGTCTAAATCTACAAACTTCAGTGCAGTTCTAGAATCATCAGTTTGGTTCTACAATCCCCTGTCCAGGTTCTAGAATCCTCAGCATCAGACTTTCCATCTTGTGATCGAAACCCATTTTGTGATTGAATATTTGGCTTCAGTTCTGGAACTCTTGTTCTCATTCTACAATTATCGGCGCTGTTCTCAGTCAGGTTCTAGAATACTCAATGCAGTCCGGGTCTAGAATCCACGGCATCATCTTTAGCTCACAGGCTTTCACAGGGAATACATTTTGCTAATAAAACTTTGCTTTGCCGTATAAAGGTCTGTCCAGTTCTAAAATTAACAGGCTGGTTCTAGAACCCTCAACACGGTTCTAAAATTGATTCTGGTTCTAGAGTCATCAGTGCACTTTCTCTTTCTACACTTCATTGCCGTCTTGAAAAGAGTCTTGCAATTATAATGTTGCTTTCTGGGTTCTTGAATTTTTAGAACAACACAGAACTTTATAGAACCGTATTGGTGATTCTAGAATTCTTCACCCAGTTCTAGAATAATCAGTGCTGGTTCTAAAATCAGTGTAGCTCCAGAACCCACAGTGTGGTTCTAAAATCCTTGTGTCTGGGTCTAGAATCCTCAGTGCTGTCCTATCGAGTTCTAGAATTACCAGTTTGGTTCTAGAATCCATAGGGTCCTGAACTGTAACAGTGGAATTGTAATTCTGGTTCTAGAATTCTCTGTGTTTAGTAAAATGTCAGTGTGATTCTAGAACTGTCTCACAGTTCTACAATCATCAGTGTGGTTCTAGAATTGCCAGTCTGACTCTACAATCCTCTAAGAAAAAACATCAGTGAGACTCTAGAATCCTCCTTGCAGGTCTAGAATTCTTCAGTTTCAACTCAGGAGAGATTTTTGATCAGAATGCGGTTCTAGAACTGTCAGTCTGACGCGACAATCATCAGAACTGTTCTAAAACTCACCAGTGTGGTTCTAGAAACCTCCGTCCTGTTCACTGAATCACAAAGTAGCGCCAGTTATTTTTGTGTTGCTGAACACAACTACACTGAGATATCCAACAAAGATAAAACACACACACACACACGCGCACACACACACACACACACACACACACACACACACACACACACACACACACACACAC
>CM074942.1:16700396-16705396 GCA_037576815.1 Pangasius larnaudii
GACACTGTTTATTTATTTAAAGCGAAGGATCGTCACATTAAATACTGACTCTGTCTCATTTATTACTGTTTACTGCCCTTTATAGGATTTTATTTTAATGTAGAAACATTACTGATAATATCATTATTTCAGTGCATGCAGAAGACCTTCTGCCATCTTACTGTAGATTATTAATAAGTGTATAAAGTTCTGCACTGTAAACTCACATCATAGAGTTTTTATGTCAGAGACACTGGATTAGTATTTTACAGAAATGTTGGTGGAATTAATTAATTTTTTGTCCCCAGATGAACAATAAAGCTGTTGTGCCTGCCCTCTGCCTGCCCCTTTAAGAGCAGAGCGATAGTGTAGGAGGGCTTTATGCTGCTGATCAGGGTTGCCAGATCCAGCATTTCACCTCCTGTTACACATTTCTAATCCCATGGAGTTGGAAAAAAATCCTAAGAGTGGTATAATTCTGTAAAGTTACAGATTGGGCTGTTTTTATAGTGGCTTTAAATTCTATTATTATTTAATTTCTATTTGTATTTCTAGTTATAGATTATAAATATAAAACTTCAGGTTATTTTTCTGTCGCGCTCATATATAAATGCACCGAGAGTGAGAATTTTACAAAACTGATAATGAGATATTCCTAAATTCACAGCCGTAATGTTTTTATTTTTTTTAAAAAGTTGCCTATGTATTTATATTACATCGATGGATCTCGATAATTTGTACAAACTGAGACGTACTGAAGATGTGAACACTATTCTGCATTCGACTTTACTTCGGAGTTGCTCACTTGGGACTCGGAGTGACGTCGTTTTTCGACCTCCATGTTTGACTGAACGTGTTATAGATGTAACACGTCTCTGCGTTGATGGATCTAAAGCTAAAGACGTGCTGCTGTGTTTCCCGCTGATGCTGTGAGCCGCCATTTTGATTCGACGTCACTTGCTGAACTCGGGGCTGAGAAGACCCGAGGAGGAATTCCCGAACCGAGGCGACGTTTTCTTTGTTTGTTTTGTTTTTTCTTAGTTGGAGGTCGAGTTGATGTTGGCGCTTTAGTCCAATGCAGCACAAGTTACAGATTTATTTATTCCTCTCATTAAATGTTACATTTTGGTCTACTAGATTCCTTTCTGACTTAACAAATTACACGAGAATTAAATCCTGTGTGGATTTTAAACTGCCTGGAGTTTTCAGTAGCATGTGAACTCCTTCTCTCTTTCTTTCTTTCTTTCTCTTTTATACTTTTGTAATGAACCATTTTTCAGACTTTCTGATCTCTTCATCCTGCTACTTTAATCACTGCAATCTGGCAACCCTGTCCTTTGCCCTACCCGCTTTTGACAATTCTCCAATTCACCCACAACAAGAAAGGATCACACACACACACTCGCCCTCTCTCTCTCACACACACACACTCACACACACTCAGGCTGCAGTTTAACCCCGGGGTAAGTGATATATATGTATCTTTGTCCCGGGTGAGAGGAGGTGGAGCCTGCAGCAGCTCTGCACAGGGCAGCAGAGGGACCGTGCAGCGTTCAACACACCTGGACAAGTTCATCCGGAATGTTTAAGGACGAAACTCGCCTTTCTTCTGCGCGTGACGGATCGATACCGAGCCAGCTGTGACGTCATCCGCCCGTTTTATCGATACAGATTAGTGTGTGTGTGTGTGTGTGTGTGTGTGTGTGTGTGTGTTCAGCATGGGGCATCCTCCGCTCGAGTTCAGTGACTGTTACTCAGACAGCCCTGATTTCAGAGAGAGACTCAAGAGCTACGAGCTCGAGCTCGAGAAAACCAGCAAGTTCCTCAAAGACGTCATCAAAGACGGAAATAACGTCATCACCGCTATCAAAGGTAAGACCAGGAGAGCAGGACTGCAAAACAAAAACAACAACAAAAAAGGAGGGGAACCCCTCCCCCTCCCCCACACCAAACCTAAACCCCTCCCCCTCTATCTATCTATCTATCTATCTATCTATCTATCTATCTATCCTTTACATGTCTGTCTATCTATCTGTCTATCTATCTATTTATCTGTCTGTCTGTCTGTCTATCCGTTACATATCTATCTATCTATCTATCTATCTATCTATCTATCTATCTATCTATCCTTTATGTACCTATCTATCTATCTATCTATCTATCTATCTATCTGTCTTTCTATCTATCTATTTATCTGTCTGTCTGTCTGTCTTTCTATCTATCTATTTATCTGTCTGTCTGTCTATCTATCCTTTACATATCTATCTATCTGAACTATTTTTCTGTCTTTTTTATTACAGGATGTGATTTTGATGACAATCACATCGTCCACTGTGACCCCACTGAGTCAGCATTTAATAATCACTGTGTGTGTATGTGTGTGTGTGTGCGTGTGTTTGTGTATGTGTGTGTGTTACATTACTACTGAGTGAGTTGATTATTTTCCTCTAACAGCAGGTCCCTGAGTGTTTTATTCCTCTTACACCACAGCAGCTTACACTAGTGCACTTTATTCTCTCTAAAGTCAATAAAACGCAGCAAACCTGGCCAAAACTGGCCGTGCTCTCTGGGTGGGAGGGGCTTACTCTCTCTCTGCCTGTCACTCACAGCGACACTAGCCAATGGTGGGCGTGTGTGAGCTCATGTGTGTGGAAGAGGGTAGATAGTGCTTTCCTCTGAGTGGAGTGTGATACGCCGCTCTGTGAGCAGTTAGTAAAGATGCAGAGGTCGGCTTCGTGTGTCTCGGAGGAAGCACCTCCAACCCCCCCCCCCCCACACACACACACACACACCCCGACCTCTGACACTGGAGACTCCTTCCATAGGTGTTAAATAAACATCTGCTTAAAAGAAATAACGTCACGATATCACTGTTTTTGGGTATTTGTGAGCTGTTACTATAGAAACGTATCAGAGCGAGCGCATTAATATAAACCTGCACTACTGTCAGAGCTGCTGTTATAGAAAACTAATCAACACCCGACAGCCAATCAGAATCCAGAACTCAGCCGCGCCGTGGTGTAAAGGGTGCTGCAGGGAACTGATCCCAGATCAGCAAATACTGTAGAGCATTAACGCTTTAATGAGCTGATGATCTGAATCAGTATTTACACAGCACTGATTGTTTAACGGTGTGTGTGTGTGTGTGTGTGTGTGTGTGTGTGTGTGGTTGTAGTGTTGTTAAAAAGTTGTTTGACTCAGCACCACATTCCGCTCGAGCAGAAACAGGAAGTGAGGAGTTTCCCCTGTTCACACGGGCACACCGCATCATCGCCCGATCCCTTTATCCCTTTATCCCTTTATCCCTTTATCTACATCCATTCTTTCTTTGTTTCTTTCTTTTTGTGTTTTTTTTTATATTTTTATTTTAATATGATGCTTGTTTTAATGTTTTGTTCCTTTTCCTTTTAGTTCATTTTGTATCTCTTCATCTTTTTTTCATTGGGATTAATTTTTGAAATCTGTGTTTGTTTATTTTTGTATTTTTGGGTTTGCTGTTTTTTATATTTAAGGTGTTGTGATGTGCGTCTGCGCGTCTGTGTGTAGTTAGCGTTAGCGTGATATCTGAAGAGCGGTTGGTCGAATCTTTTGGGATTTAGACGCCGTTAGGATCGTAAGCAGCAGATGAAGTGACTTGATTTTAAAATCGATGAAAACAGGGTCAAGGTCACAGCAAGGTCGAATGTGTGGGACTTGACTTGGGTTCTGCGGCTTCCCGAGTTCTGCTGGATTAAACTAATTTTGTTTTCCTTTGGCATAGTTTTTGTTTGTATTTAAAATTTTTCCACTTTGTTTTTTAGTTGTTATGATTTTCTGTTTGTTTGTTTCTTTCTTTCTTTTCCTTTAGTTAGTAAGTTTTCTTTATTTGTTTCTTCTTTTCTTTCTTTCTTTGACGCTTGGTTTGTCAGCGTCTTCAAATTCTTGAAATGTATTTCTTTAAATTCGGCGTGTTGTTTGTAAAGGAGGCTGCGTTGCATGCGCTGTTCTCTGAGAAAACGAATAAGAGCTCCATGAAGTTTAGAAATGAACAGACGGTGGACTGAAGTGAAGGAGAAGATGAGAACCCTGAGCAGGTTCTCCAGCTGTTCTCTGACCGCAGTCTCCTCTCCGTATCCACCAAAACATCAGCTCTGTGTGCGAGTGTGTGTGTGTGTGTGTGTGTGTGTGTGTGAGGTTATTGTTTTTTTAGAACTTTAGAACCCTGAGGTTCTCTTCCTCTTTCACCTCTCTCTGTCTCACTCCATCAGATAAATGACTTCCTTATTATGTGCTGGTGGCTCACAACCGCTTCTCTATATGCGTTATATAACATAATATAACATAAATACATCTTTCTTTCTTTCTTTCTTTCTCTTTCTTTCTTTCTTTCTTTCTTTCTTTCCACTCTGTTTGTTTATTTGTTTGCTTGTTTCTTTCTTTCTGACAGTTCAGCAGAAGTGTGTGTGTGTGTGTGTGTGTTGTTGCATGGTTTATTTTGTGGAAGTGTGTGTGTTGAACAGTTTATTTTGTGGAAGTGTGTGTGTACTTCGAGATTTTTCTTCCTCACGTGTGGTGTCTCAGTCATTTAGAAACTCTCAACTCTCAGAGGTTCTGCAATGTGGTTTCAGTTGCGGTTCTCACAGTTTCCCCCTCGGGATCTCGTTTTGTTCTCTGCGCAGTGAGCGCAGATCATGCGTGCAGTGTGTTAGTGTGTGAGTAGTGTGTTACAGTCACGTGTGCAGTGTGAGTAGTGTGTTACAGTCACGTGTGCAGTGTGAGTAGTGTGTTACAGTCACGTGTGCAGTGTGTTAGTGTGTGAGTAGTGTGTTACAGTAACGTGTGCAGTGTGTTAGTGTGTGAGTAGTGTGTTACAGTCACGTGTGCAGTGTGTTAGTGTGTGAGTAGTGTGTTACAGTCACGTGTGCAGTGTGTTAGTGTGTGAGTAGTGTGTTACAGTCACGTGTGCATCACTTCCACTTCGGTTTTTCAGTCTTTACTCTGATGGCTCATTTCGTGCTCCCAGCTGTCTGTGCACTTTACCT
>CM074942.1:16756255-16779668 GCA_037576815.1 Pangasius larnaudii
ATAGATAGATAGATAGATAGATAGATAGATAGATAGATAGATAGATAGATAGAGTACTTTATTGATCCCTGAGGGAAATTGCAAACATACCACATGACATTACAGACACCAAATACTAACAAGACACACGTATCTGTAAGTAAGTAAGGTAGATGCATACAGTGTCAAGTGGAATAAAGTGTCCAGGTAATAAAGTGACAGTGAATTAATAAATATAATAAATATACAACAGTAAAGATAAGTGTAGACAATTTGAGGGAGGTAGATAATGTGCATAGTATAAAGGCAGATGAGTATAAAAAAGTACAAAACTTAATAAGATTAAATTTAGTAAATATTCAAGGAATATTATTCCGCTTATACCACAGCAATTTGCCACCAATTACAATGTTTAATTTATTAATGAATGACATATCGTGCATTTTAATGGTTTACAGTTAGATTTAATGTTATGGAACATCTAAGAGACAAGCTAGATTATATGTGGAGCTGTACAAGTCCTTGTGAATGAGCTGTTTCCATAGAAACAATAACGTATTATATAATTTTAACCTATCACTCATGTCACTCTCGGAACTACTTTATGAACCATGCTGTTATACGCAATTAATACACACCTTCTGATCCTATTATTAATCCATGCTGTGGTATATTCATGTTTTAATTAACTTCCACTTTATACCATATGAATTTGATTCTTGTATCTACAATAAAACAAATTTAAACATGGTGTTCTATCATTTATTATCCACAAGTTAACACAATATGTAAAACAGTATACACTCACTGTCCACTTTTACAGGAACACCTGGACATCTGTTCATTCCTGCAGTTATCCAATCAGCACAATGCATAAAATCATTTCTGCTCACCACGGAGGTGAAGAGTGATTATATGAGTTACTGTAACGTTTCTGGCAGAGTGAACCAATCTGGCTATTTTCCTCTGACCTCAACAAGGCGTTTCCACCCACAGAACTATCGCTCACGCACTGTTTTTTGTTTTTTTGCACCATTCTGTCTAAACTCTAGAGATCACACTTTTTCTTCATTCTGATGTTTGATGTGAACATTAACTGTAGCTGCATAAATGTTTTACATTGTGCTGCTTCCACATGACTGTCAGATGAATCGATAACTGCATGAATGTGCAAGTGTACAGGTGTTCCTAATAAAGTGGACAGTGAGTGTATTATCACTGCTTAAGTTCTTAAGTTCCTTAAGTGGATTTTCAGAGCTCCACATTCCGAGATGGGGCCTTTCAATAGCGTCTAGACCATCACCTGGAAACACAAACACTCACCTTTTAACACACAAACAATATCAGGGATAGAAAATGAGGACTGAGGAGGGAAATAGGATCGTTTTTCTTTGCTATTAAATGTAAAACAATTTAACATAGAAGCACAAAATCAAATAACAGAAAATTCTCCTGTAAAGAAAACGTGCCCATTGTTTGAAGGATAATGATGCTATGCTTATATATTTAATATATATTTAACCTTTGCATAACATTTAATATGATTATATATTTAACATTGGCCTCAAAGGACACTCTATAGTGTTTCTGAGTGTATTTACAGCCAAAACATAAAATTCAACGTGTCGTATTATTGAACAGTCAAACAGTGATGCTGGACTTAAAAGCGCTCCTCAGTCGAGTTAATATCACGCGAGAAAATGCGCTCTAGTTCAAGGTCAGAACTGAGTGTAACTGAGACACGCCTCTGTTTTAGACAAACTCCACCCCCGTGTGGTTACCTCTCAGGTAACTTCCGAGTAGCACTTAAGTCAGTAGTTACGTCTGAGGTCTGAATACTGATGTATGAAACCTCAGTATTAAATCCTCACTATGTTATTAATTCTACTCTGATTATGGGACTATTTACCTATTTTTTTGCTCTTCATAGTGTTAATGTTGTTGTTGTTGTTGTTGTGTGTGTGTTTACAGGGTGTGTTTCTGGATGCTGACTGTTCCTTCAGTGAGATGTTACAGCCTGATGGTTACACTCACTTCCTGTCTGCTCACCACAGACTTCCTGTATCCCTCAGTTTTAACGGTCCTCCTGGGAAACACACACTCACCTTCTCTCAGTTTCTACCGCTTAGAACCCATCTGTTTATGGAGAAACAGGGATATGAAGAACCATCGAGTTTTCTGTCAGCTGCAGATTTTGATTCAGATGATCCACTAAGACTGACAAACACACATCAGAACCTGAGAAGTCCGTTGTTTCACATCGACCAATAAGAACGCAGATCAGAACCCGAGGAGTTGTTATTTTAATAGATTTGCTCTAACGATTAAGTTAATATGCTTATTTATTGTTTTTTTTATTGTTTAATGATAAAGCACCAGTTTTCATTTTTTTGTTTGTGTTTTGCAGTTATATTGTTTAAAGTTTGTATTGTTTAATTATTAAAGTGTCAGTAATATTCCTTTAATTTAACTATACTATTATTTAGAATAATTTATTAAATGATGGTAGATGATTGTTGGATTTAACGGTTAATTAAGTTGTTTACATAATTTAAGTAATAACACTAGCACACCTAAATGTTTACCAAAATCAAGTTAAACCAGTTAATAAGATAAAACAAGTCTGAATAAAATAAATTAATTAATTTTGATGTGTAAAAATTCATTTTGTTGTGTTGAACACAAGATCTGAGATATATGAAATAGTTATCAGTGATTTCTAGAAGGTATAAATATGACGTGTACTTTATTTTTGCACATTTGTTCTGCATTTAATGTAAATGTGTAATGCCTCAGATTAGATGTTTATATGAAATGGTGTTTTATTTAATTAAGATTTTTACTGTGGAAGCCATACAATTTTTAATAAAGGAGGCAATAGATCTGTCATTGTACCCATTTAAAGTCAAAAGTGGTGATTTTATTTTGGCTGTTTTAATGAAACATTTTAACATGGCGTGTTGCAGCATTGTAAAGTCAAATCTATAATCAAATTTCTCAGTAAAAATAAGGAAGTCAGCATCCATCTGGACAGTGTGTTAACAAGGGATGCCAAAATTTGGAGAATTGGTTTAATCTACATTTCTGTTAAACACAGTGCACTAAACTCCTGATCAGTAATAGTTTCATTAACAATAATCACTTTTAAAAGACCTAATGTTCAACAGTCCTAGCTTCAGATCAACGGTGCTGGCTGTGCATTTGGTTTGATTTAATTTTATGTTAATTCGGTTGCTAAAACAAACTGTCTGAGTTTGTCTATAATTTTGTTTAGCTCGGGGAACAGACAGTGTCTCAATACGGTGGAACCTAAGTGACGACTCAGTGCAGCTAGCAGACGGTCGGTTTAGCCTGCTTGTCTGCTCCCTGGGTCCTGGTATACACCTAACTAAAGCTGCTGGTGCCCCTAAAGGCCTGGCTAATTTCACGTGCCGCAAGATAGAGTCTCCTATAACCAGAGCTCTTTCAGGTTTCTCAGCGGGTGCTTCACTGAGGAGAGCAAACTAATATACACATAATAATAATAATAATAATACATTTTATTTATAAAGCACTTTACATTTTAAAGAAAATCTCAAAGTGCTAATAAATAAATATAAATAAACATAAATAAATGAAGCTATAATAAAGCTATTACTAACAACGGAGAAAGAATAATTAAATATCCAGCACTCAACACAATGAACAAGCTGAATGTTTGAGAAGTTGTTTAACATACCTTGATCGAAGATTAGTTGAAATTATATTAGATGGATCCAGCGTAGATAGCCTTAGCTTGCTGTCTTTAGACAAAAAATAAAAGCATTCTTCAAAAAAATTAAATGAAAAATACAAGATATGAAAATGATAACAAGAAACAAGATACAAGATACAAGAAACTCCCAGCAAACAATTCGAGAAATATAAATCCAGAATTTACATATTTCTCTAAAGCCGCTTTGTGGGAATGTCCTTTGATAAAAGTGCTATACAAATAGAATCGAATTGAAATTGAACTGTAAGTAAAATAATTTCTAAAGCCTTCAGTTTACATATTTGTTGTATATTAATTTTGTTTGTAATGCTACCATTACACGTTATCTTCTTTAACATATTTTACATGTATGCAACTTGTCTAACCATCACCTTCTACGCTGCTCAAAATGCGTCCAAAAATAAAACCGTGAAAGTACCAAATCCACTCTAACAACTTTATCTAGTTACGTAGCTAGCTTAGCTACTATCGGCCATGACTAATTTGTGCTGTGTAAGCAGGAAAAAAGAATGGTATCTGATTAGCGGGCTAACAAAACCAATTGTTAACACGAAAACATTAGCTGGATTACTATCTTAAAGCAGCTAAGCATTTCTTGACATTTAATACCGTAAAAGAAAGGAATGATGGGTTTAAAATCAACTCGTACAGAGGATGAGTCCTTGTTTACGTTCTAACATGCAGTGAAAATGATTAAAGTCATCCAGCAGTCTGCGGGCACACGGCACCAGCTCATGTGTTCCTGAGGCTCATGCGATACTAGTTTTCAGTAAAACTAGTCAAATTGGCTAAACTCAGCATTTTGAATCATTTTAATTATTATGCTCACTCAACTTATTTTTCCATGTTAGAACGACTTTTCTTGTTAGAACTACCCTGTAGCACTGCTCAGCTGGACTCGCCATCTCTCAGGGGATAAGGAAGACCTGCATCAAGGTTCTTCTCTGTCCTGGCAGCTAGGTGGTGCAATGAACTTCCACTGGCTGTCTTCAAACAAAGACTAAATACCTACCTTTTTACCAAGAACTTCAAATGATCACTTATGAACCAGGAATGGACCACTATGATGATGTTCTTATTGAAAGAGACTTCACTTCTGTAAGTTGCTCTGGATAAGAGCATCTACAAAATGCCCCGAAATGTAAATGTGTAGGAAACAGGGAGATATTTGGAACACAGACCAATAAATTGAACAATGAAACATGCCAGATTCACACACACACACATTTAATTTCACTTTTATTTCACACACTTACATTGTATCTATTGCATAATTATTATTTCTTTATTCTCATCTCACTACAACCCCGAAGATCAGATCTGTAACTACTAACCACCCTGAAGTCAGTTATTGAGATGTCCAACACCTTTCCATTTCATTCAGGCTGGAGAACTGAACTTGGCCCAGTCACTACACACAAGTTTAATATAAACAAAGATGTATGATAATTGTGATTTACTTTTACACATAAAAAGCACGCATTAGCATCAATCTCAATCTCTTGCACTTTTGAGAAGCAGAAACAGGAGCTCATAGTGAGTAATCGTAACTTCTCCAACATTTTCTCCAACTACTGGCCTGTGAGTGATTGAGGCATCACTCATTCATCACTTCAACCCATGTTTAGTGGGATTCATAGCCGAGTGGTTGACTTTTATGCAGTTTGTCAGACAACTAAAATGTACAAACAATAAAACAGCAGTTAAATTGTGACTTTCATGGATTGAAAATAAATGTAATGTTTAAAATTAAAGCAAAATTGTTAGCAAAGTTGATCATAAACACAAATAAACTCGTGTTGTATCAGCTGATGCACTGATAGAAATAACAGACTAAAAGTGATTGAGAGTCAACATGGCCACCTTTCTTCCTCTGTTTAACAACTGAGTGTAAACTGTTAAAGATGAACACACAACAATATTAACATAAATTAAAATCAACAAAAATAAACACAATGAAAATTAAATTTAAAATAAAAACCATATTAAAATAAATATACAGGTCAGCTTTTTGTTTAAATGGGAAATCAGGTGGCGTTTTTCACATTCATACAAAATTACATTAGCTGTTATGTGTAAATTATAAAAATAAGTGTGAGGTACAAACACTTTAAAGCAAACATTATTATTATTATTATTATTATTATTATTATTATTATTATTATTATTATTATTATTATTATTATTATTATTATTCTGCAATCCTCTCCCCCTATAAGCTGGTGCTCACCACGGTAACCCTCGGTTTGAGAAAGGAATCACTGGGATTGGTTACTGAGTTCTTACTCCAACAACTGTAAATTGGTTGCCTAGTTTTGGCACTAATGATGATATCACTTCCTGTCTCTTTTGCAGCTTCTTCTCTAGTGGCTTCACTCTCCCCGCCCCCAACCTCTAACGATGCTTGCTGATTGACAGACAGTTGAGAGTCAGCATTGTGATTGATGGAAAGGTTTGATTCACTCCCATTACCCTCTATGGGTGATTTTGGAGCTTTATACTGAATTTCCTCATAGATGCACAGCTCCTGTCCTGAGTGGTCAGAATGAGATACCATGTGACTGTCAGATGAAGTTCCTATTGGCTGATGGGAGAGAGGGTCTGAGGGCGTAGGAGTGTTTTGATCAAGTGTTTCCATGGTGACTAATGATGTAGTCGTGTTCAGCTTTCCTCTAAAGTGAGTTTGATTGGCTGAGAGCTCTGAATCCTGATTGGTTGATGTGTCTGAATGCTGATTGGTTGGTGAAAGCTCCTCTTCCTGAATGTTGAGGGGAATGTACTCCTGCCAGTGGTTGGTGGAGAGGAACCATTCTGCTCTCTGATTGGTAGAAGTGGAGCAGTTCACACTCTGATCTGTTTCCTCAGACACCATGTTGTTTATCGTGATTGTCGAAATGTGATTGGTTGATGAAGGCTTGATGTCACTGAGTGAGATTGGTGCTTCAGGCACATCACTCTCAGTCATCCACATGTTGTCACTGATATAAACTCTATCAGTGTTCATCAGGGAGTCTGTGGACCTTTCAACTTTTCACACAGATAAGACTCATTAGATATATGCATCCAACACACACACACACACACACACACACACACACACACACACACACACACACACTTAGACTTACCAGATTCTCTGATATCAACAAATTTTAGAGGATGAGCAGAGTCACTCCGTCTCAAAGCACTGAGAGAGAGAGAGAGACAGAGAGAGAGAGAGAGAGAGAGAGACAGAGAGAGAGACAGAGAGAGAGAGAGAGAGAGACAGAGAGAAAGAGAGAGGGAGAGAGAGACAGAGAAAGAGAGAGCGAGAGACAGAGAAAGAGAGAGACAGAGAAAGAGAAAGAGAGAGAGACAGACGGAGAGAATTATAAAGTGGAAGTTTGGAGTCTCTGGCACACAGCACTGAGAACACCATCTCTTCGGTGAAACACGGTGGTGGTAGCATCATGTTGTGGATGGAGCCAGATACAGTACAGCGCTAGAATAAAATCTGTTCCAGTCCCACAGGTTTTTAAAAGAATCCGCTTCAGATGTGTCACTGATGATTAAAATATAATTCAGATAAAATGATCACAATGATTTAAATGAGTGTTAAATTCAGAAGCAGGTCCTGATCGGAAGGATCTGGCGTATAATCCATCAGAATGAAGTGCAGAGTGACACTGATGAGACTTCCAGCCTGTTTCTTATGTCATCACGGTATGCGCATGTCATTTGCATATCATTTGCATATCATTATGTTGCTATATCTGTAAAAAATGCTATATCTATATCGCTTTTTTAGTGTTTTAATAGAAGCGCAGAGGAACAGAACTGCAGCAAATCTATTCCCAGTGTGACAGCGGTAACGGAGACAGACTTTACAGCTTCGTTGTTGTCATGGTGAGAAGCGTTTCGAGGGGTTTAACATACGCCATATTTGCGACACGTCCCCCGACCAATCAGATTGCAGCAATTTAAAAATAACTTTTCATACTCCAGCTTTACACTGATTTCACTCATTCTCATGTTTTTTTTTTCCAAGTAAGAAAAGAACTAGTTTATTTTTGTTCCCTGATGATTTGCATATTAATGAGTAAGTGCACTGTGATTGGTCGATGTACTCACTGATGCTGAAGAGGAGGAGGGCCTTCATGCAGAGAAACTCCTCCTGTGTGACCTGCAGCAACACGAACTCCTGCGACAAGTGTTTCATCTGCATACAGTGTTCATACATACTGGAGATGTGCATCCTGCGACTGACCGAGGGAGAGACGGAGAGACAGACGGAGAGACAGACAGACAGACAGACAGACGGAGAGACAGACAGACGGAGAGAGAGACAGACTTTTAGGATTCCTTTCACTACATTAATATGCATTAAATATTTACAGTATTTAATAAACTTCCCATCAGACAGGAGATTATCAGCCATTTTTAATGCATCCAAACAACATCGGAGAGAGTGAAAGAAAGTGAGATAGAGAGATAAAACATGAGAAAGATGAAAAGAGAGAGGGCACGGAGTGAGAGAATGGAAAGGGAAAGAAAATATAGAAATGAGAGATAAAGAGAGACGAGAAAATGAAGGTCCAGAACGATAAGGAGAAAGAGTGAGACAGAAAGAGAGAAAGAGGGAAGGAGATGAGAGGAACAAGGGAAGGATAGCAAGAAGGAATGAAAAATGACAAAAGAAGAAGAGACAGAAGTAGAAGTAAAAGAGGAGGAAAGAGAGAATGATGATCATTGGGCATTTTAATGGTGAGGAGCGTAAATAATGAGATAGTGAAAGAACGAGACAAAGGAAGGCAGAGCAAGAAGGAGAACGAGTGAGAAAGAAGGAGAAAAAAGAGGGAAGGACAGAAAGAAGGAAGGAAAAAAAGACAAAAGAAGAGAAAGAAGAAAGGACAGGACAAATCACAGAGCGGTAGAGAAAAAAGAACGTAAGGAGAAGAACGAAAGGAAAAAGAGTGAGAGAAATGAGAGGAATACAAAGTGAACACCGTCGTCATTTTAATGCATAATCGATATACACAAAGAGAAAGAACGAGGGATAGAGGGAGAGATAAAAAGAGAAGCAGAGCAAAGAAGAGAGCAAGAGTGGAAGAGAGAGAAGAATGAGAATGAGAAAGAAAGAGAGAGAGAGGAAGACAAAAAGAAGATGAAGGTGGAAAAAAAAGGACAAGAACAATGAGGTTAAGAAAAAATAAAATGCACAGTCGAGAGGAGAGAAAGAAAAAAAGGAGTGAAACAGAGATGTGGAGTGAAAAGAAACTGCAGGGAGAAGAAAAGTGGAGGATATGGACAGATAAATGAGGTGAGGAAAGAAAGAGGCGGGACAGACAGACAAAGATGAACGATAGGGAAGAAGAGAGAGAGAAAGCGAGAGAGAGAGAGAGAGAGATCAGAACCACAGAGAAAGACAAGAAAAAAGAAAGGCAGGGAAAAGAGGAAGAGGAGGTAAAAATGAAATACTCAGAAAAAAGAAAAGTAGAGCAGAAAGGAAGAAAGAGGGAAAATAGAGAGAAATAGGGAGATTGAGGGATACAGGAAAGGAAAGAAAAGGGAAAGAGAGAAAAATAAGACGCAGAACATGGAGGAGAGAAAGCAACAGTGGAAAAGATGGATGGACTGAAAGAAGAACAAAAGTATAGAGAGAATAGAGTGAAAAGAATAGAATGAAAGATAAAGGAAGACAAGAAGAGAGAGGAAAAGAAACAGCTGTAGAGACGGACAGATAGAGAGAAGACGTAAAAGAAGTACAGATGTAATAAAAAGAGAAACATGATTATTGTCAGTGTTTTTTTGGAAGACAGTAAAATGGACGGATGGAAGGATAGAGGGACAGAGAGACTCGCGTGAGATAAACGAGCGTGAGAAGAAAAGCCTGCGCTCTGAAATAGCATCGCTTTTCTCCCTCCCTGTGAGCTCGACATTTCCCGAGCGGCACAATGCGAGCGAGTGAAGAGCGGAGGAGAGGAGCGCATGCACTTCATCTTCCTCTTTCAGGAAGAAGAGGAGGAAGAGGAGGAGGAAGAGGGACAGGAGGGGGGGGGGGCATTGAACGAGTGCAGGAGTGCAAAAATCCAATCTTCAGTGTGACAAAAAAAAAATCCTGCACATCTTAATAAGACAACAGCAACTCACAAATGAAGCCTGGAAGAGAGGCTTTGTGCTGAAAGAACAGAGAGAGAGAGAGAGAGAGAGAGAGAGAGAGAGAGAGAGAGAGCGAGAGAGAGAGAGAGAGAGAGAGAGAGAGAGAGAGAGAGAGAGAGCGAGAGAGAGAGAGAGAGAGAGAGAGAGAGAGGATGGAGAGGGGGGAGGGAGGGAGAGAGAGAGAGAGAGAGAGAGAGAGAGGAAGAGGGGAGGGAGTTGCAAAGACTTCAAAGTATATACTTATGAAAAGCAGCATGAGGAAAATGGATGAAAAGAAACAAATGGTGAGAAAGAAAGAAAGAAAGAAAGAAAGAAAGAGTAGATGAAGGAAAATTAGAGGGAAGAAAAGAAATAGATAAAGAGATGGAAGACAGAAAGTGAGTGATGAGAGATAAAGCTAATAAAAGATCTTAGAAAAGACAACAAGTAGATTAGTGCAAGTGGAAAAAAGGCTAGATAGATAGATAGATAGATAGATAGAGTGAGAGAGAGAGAGAGAGGGATGGAAAGAAGTAGCCAATAAAAGAAAAAAAGGTAGATACAATGATGTAGAAAAAAAAATGAAAGTATATCGAAAAATAATATAGATGAATAGAACAGATAGAGGGGTCGAGAACAGATTTAACAAACAAAAGTAGATGGAAAGAGAGTCTGAAAAGATGAATGGAGGAAAAGAAGTGAGAGAGGAAGATGAATGGAAAAGGTTAGAACAGAGGAGGAGAAAAAGTAGGATTTATGGATTTAGAAAAACTGCAAGAATTGAAAGACTAAAAAGGTTTAAAAAAAAAAAAAAAAAAAAGAAGATGGGAAGGGGTTACGTATTAAAAATGAAATGTCCCCTTTACCACCTGGTGTCCGTCAGCAGCCCCAGACTCAGGTAGGGGGCGTGGCCTAATGTTTAAAGCCATTGCTAATTACTCATGCTAAACTGGTAGCCATATCTCCCCTTACCTGTGAGCACCACTAGCCATGTAGCCACGTAGCTCTAGTGCAAAGCTAAAGCAGCAAGCTGTAGAAACCGAATGCTTCCTGGTTTATAAACTACATTTGGGCCGATGGGAAAACGATGTACATTACATTCTAATCGCTTTAAGATCTGGATGTAGTTTTACAGTCGTTTTAAATTTAATTGCGTATCCGCTTCGTAATGATCAGCATTTTCTTCCCTCCACACCAGACTCAACCTTCGCCCTCGGGAACAAAGCCGCCATTAAGTCCTCCGGATGATCTTTACGACGGCAACTTATTTTTCACTTTTCTATCATTATGCTACAACTATATATAACCGATCGCACTTGGGCTCGTCTCATTACTGTCAGCTTTGCATCTGAAATGTACTGAAATGATGGGGTTTATTCCCCAAACGTCCTCCCGAGCCTCCGTGAGAAAGGCTCTTTAGGCTTGTTTTAACCCAGAAGGGACTCGTTTCATTCTATACCACAGCTTTTCTTTCTTGGAAACACTCAGAGGTGGAGCAAATGTCATGTTTTGGTCATCTGTGGGCCTTTCTTTTTTTTTTTGCAGACCAACCATTCCAGAGATAACGAACCACAGGAAAATCTGCTTAGTCAGGAATACTATTCAAGGGCCACCCCCCCATTTTACCAAGTCATCCCAAAGCTGGTTCTTGCTTCCTCAAAAGGTGCCACTAGAATCACCAAGAAACAAACTTTGGAAAGTTTGAAATGCTTTTGTTTTTTAGAATAGTACAGTGGGATACTAAAAAGGAAGTAGTAACAGATGAAAGTGTGTGTTTTGTTTAAAAAAAATGGCACCACACTTTGATAGAGGACGAGGACGCATTCCGGTATCTGGTGGTCACGTTGATTGGTTACCAATTTACGTTAACTTATCAGGAGACAAAGCAAAGAATCAACTCTGACCTCCTTCGTACTGAGGTGGGCGGTCTGCTTGGAACTCTGAAGTGCTTTTCTAAACTTCCCAAGGTTTTGGAAGCCTGTTCAAAAGGGAGCATAAAACAGGCTTACTGAAATGGACATGATTACCTTTTCCTTGCTTTTAGTCAAGCATAAAATACGCTTGGCCTGGAAATGGCCTATGCCTCCTTCACATTTTATGCAATTTAAACCATGATGCTTTTTCCTGATCTTGAAAAGATTATGTGTTCACTTTGAGGGTGTAGTGAGGTTTATGTGGAAACCTTTTCTTTATTTTAATAGACATTAATAGGCATTTGATACTCCATACTCCCACAAGACTGAATGCATGCATGTTTGGCCTGGGAATCGATGCTGGAAGGAGACTAGAGTCTTTCCATCACTCTCCTTTTTCATTTTTCTTGTGTGCTTCTTTGTTTTTGGTGACGGCAGAGGTTTCACTTATCTGTAAAGTTGGGTGAAGTGGATGGACAGGCAGCTAGGGTGGGTGTAGATGGGCAGCTGGGCTGGGCTGGGCTGGAGAGGGGTGGACACGGACAGGTAGAAGGGATAAGGTGAGCATGGATGGACAACTGTGCTGGGGTAAGCATGAAAGGGCAGATAAGGTGGGGCGGGAAGTGGGTAGGCATGGGCAGGTATATAAGGTAGGATTTGGCGGGGCAGCGGGGATGAAGAGGAAGCTTGGGTGGGTATATACAAGCCCCTGGAGAGTGGAGGTGACGGGCAGTTGGTTTGGTGTGGTCATGGATGGGTGGGTGAGATGAGGTGGGATTTGACAGGGCAGTGTGGCCAGGGATGGGTGGCCATGAACAAGCAAATGGAGCTAGGTGGGCAGGGATGGGTATCTTGGCTGGGCATGGATTGGCAGCATTGGTGGGGTGGGCCTGAAGGTGCACATGGGGCAGGCATGGACAGAGAGATGGGGTGGATGTTGACAGGCAGCTGGGGTGCGGTGGGCATGGTCACAGGTAGGTAAGGTTTGGAGAGCCTGGACGGGCACCTGGGGTGGTCAGGGGATGAATAGGCAGCTAGTGCTGAGTTGGGGAGGGTGCTGACAGACAGTTGGCAAGCAAAACACAAAACAATGACTCTATTAGGATGGCATCCATAATTCTGACTTTTCTTCGTTTCACTTTCTTTTTGCCTTTACCCACAAACAAGCACATCCACATCCACCCATTCTGTGTTTACTTATTTCCCAAATTCCCCGTCTTTTTTCCCCTCTGTCTTTTCTGCTTTTCCTTTGTTTTGCAATCTTTTTCTCTCTCTCCTGTGACTTCTAACAATCCATAAAATTGTACCTCTACTTCTACAAAGAGTGCATGGTCCATCAAAGATGGGGTATGGTGGAGAAAAAAGAAATAAGTATGAAAATATAAAAGAGGGGAAGCAAGAAAGTAGAGCAGACATGAACGTCACGGATTTGGAGAGAGACGACTCAAGCAAGAGTGGAAATAATAGAAACTGTGAAAAAGAGACAGAGAGAGAAGTAGTCGCAAAGACATGGGTGAAGTAAAAAGACAAACAGTATAAAATGACTGGATAAAGTACAAAAATAAACAGATGAGAGGACAGAGAGGAAGAGAGCGATAAGACATGTAAGGGATGATGGTGAATTGATAGAAAGTGAGGAGAAAACTAGATGAGGGGAACAGAGATGGAGAGATGGACATGAAAAAGTGGCAGTTGCAAGTCTTCAGGAAAATAAAACAGGTGTGTAGTGATTTTATGGACTGGGAGATGAAGAGAGAGCTGAAAGGCTAGATGGAGGATGTAAGAGGAAGGAAAATAGATGAAGAGATGTGAGATGAGAAACACGAACTTATAGATTTATAGATCACGAGAAAACAAACAGGAAGAGGTGACCGTGGAAAAAGAAGAACAAGAAGGAAGAGATGATGAGAGATAAGGAAAGTGAATGTAAGATGAATGGAAAATTACATTTAGGTAAAGAAAAATAATAACAGATGGAGAGATAATAAAGAAGGATAGAAGGAAAGATACAAAAAAGAAATAAACACTGACTCATTGAAGACCAGGTCAGGAGCGAAGTAGAGCATGCGGGCGTTGACGTTTTTGTACGACCTCCATCCGAGAGCGAAGACCATCACAGCCATCCAGGCATGCTGGATCATCGTCATCTGATCGTCCACGTGCAGGTTACGGAATCCTGAGAAATAACCGAGAGTAGCTCAGGTACTGTTAGCACCCTGAAGCTTTTCCTATAGCATCATGTCCTGAAGTGTTTTATTCCTCTTAAACCACAGCAAGTTTTGTTTACTAAGGATCGATACGTCTTACTTTTCACCCATTTAGTGTTGTGGAACATCAGTGAAGCAAGTTAGTTCCTGTTTTCACTTACGTTATAGCGCTGCCTTTGAGCCTATATACAAGTACGAACTCAATGAACATCAACGTCAAACGCACTTTGCTGTAATTTGCCGATCGCGCGGCTGATTTGAGAGCGCTGAGCTTTGAAGGGATAGAATTTCACATTTAATTGGATAAATTTTTTTCCCTCCAATTTTCACAATCTGCATGCATGAAAATCTGTTAGCTAGCTAGCTTGGTAGTAACCAATTTAGGTTAGCAATAAAAGCAGAATGTCATTAATCTGTTGATGCACACGGCTTAGAGTACACGCAGAAGTTAATGAAGTTCCCCTAAATTTGTTTCAGAAAGCTGATTTGCTTTTACAAAGAGTTCATTCTCAAACCTAAATCACTGGCAAAATGGTGGAAATTGTTATTGCTAATCCTCCAGTTACTGGCTCATGACTATTAGGTGATTATGTTAGCTAGCTAACTAAGTGAAAATACTCTTTGAGATCATGACAGCTAACACAATCTGAACACACATGAGCGTGTACAGTATATACTGTAAATCTTCCATCTTTGGCCTTCGAGACACGCCCACTCAAGCTCATTTCCATATATGGATTTAGAACAAGTTTCACCAACAGGTGTTTAATACCACGGCGTGTATTTGAAGACACTCTGGAGCAAAATCTGCTCCGTGTGATATTTTCCTCTCTGTAGTGCAGCTCGACTATCGTTTCACGTTGACCTTCACCGAGTTTCCCTCAGCGGACCCAGAAATTAATAGCCGTGTTTCATTCTGGAGGTCTGCAGCTGCACACTTTAAAGGTCCCTCCATGTTTCACTGAGAGGCTTTTAAACACAAAAGCTAGCAACAATTCGTTCCACCATGTTGCTCTGGTTGGTTAAACAGAAGGATAACTTCATCGAGATGGACAAATGAGCCCAGAGGAGGAAGCTGGCTTTACGACAGGATAAACTTTATCTCTTTATCTTTAACTTTATATCTTTTTTAAATGAAAACTTCTCAAACTTTATCTTTATGTAACGCTAAGTTATCAGTTAGGAACCTTTTTTTTCTTCCTTTTTTAACCCCAAACCTCTTAGGAGGACAATTAGGGCTTGTGTTAGCAATAATAAACAACTTGTTTTTGACTATTAACGTGACTCCTAATGCTTGTAGGTTGTGGGTGTGGCCTGTCCAGCATTTTTTTTTAGTTCTGATGAGAAAGGCAGTAGCTATATATAGCTTCTAAAGTTAAAGTTAAATAACGCACTAATCGTGTGAAACGAGTGCGGAACTGAAGAAACGTCGCTCCACTGATAATAAACAGATTTAAAAAATAGTTGATGTGGTGAAGCTTCCTGTAAGAAGATGTTTATTTAACACTGATGGAAGGAGTCTCCAGTGTCAGCGCTTTGTAACAGTCAGAGGTGAAGCTGTAACTTTAAGTTTTCCGACATCTTCAGGACAGAGGAGTTTACGCTTCTTTGCGTTTTTTAAAAAATCTTCTTCAACAGAGAGAAAGAAGAGACGCTGGTGACGGAACGACTGTTTATAGCTGCTATAACGTAAGCGACAACAGGAACTAACACGTTTTACATCGACTTAATGATGCTAGTTACCTAAATATGTCTTCAACTTAGCATCTGCATTAACCAGCTTCTTTTTTGGTCAACAAAGCGCTAATGAGCGCTACTTCCACTCTTTATATTAGCATTAGCCTTTCAGGAATTCCCACACCAGTTTGGGCAGGAACAAAATCTTAAATTACAGGGTGTGTTATACTTCGTGAAGCAGGAAATATGTGGCGTTTGTTTTGTTTTGTTTCGTGAGTGAGTCACAAAAGTCATACCATAAGGTCTTGAAAATAATGTAAGTCTGTACAATGAATATAAAAGCTGTCTCATTTATTCTCTTTCTCTTTTTCCCTCCATTTTTTTTTTTTTTGATAATTGTTCCAATAGCTTGATTTGCATCAAGTGGCTATTTAAATCAGCTTTTGCTGACGGGCGCAAATGAGAGCTAAAGGAGTTTACATAAGAATGCGCTCATGGAAACACACTGCTACATCAAAGCTAGCGTTTTGCATAAGAACAAAAAAACAAAAAACAAACAAAAAAGCTCCTTCGTAACACTGCAAAGACACGGTACACCGACTGCAGCAGTGTTTCATCATTCTGCTTTAAGGTTGCTCACGTGATTACCTGTACCTGTAACTCACCTGGTTACTGTAATATTACCTAGTTCTCCTGCATCATAGATAATCTAATTCTGTGTGTTATAATTCGCCTGGTTACTGGATTGCTAAAACACTTGGACACCTGTTCTGTCACCTTAGTGACCTGTTGTTGCCATAGTAACCTTTATAAATCCTCTAGCCTGCATCATAACTCACCTGTTAACATGGTCTTTAATTTATCTAATCTCCTACTTTATTACTCACCTTGTTACCAGGTTTATAACTGATCTTTACTTGTTACCAGGTAAATACCAGTTATAGTCATATTTATGAGCTCCTGGAGGAGTTGCCTCTATATTCCAGCTCTTTACCTGGTCGACATTTTACCTGTCTGTCTGTTATTACTCATCTAATCACCAGCACCAGGAATCACCTGTTTACGGTGACTAATTCGGTTTCCTTGTTTATAAATTGCTCAGCTACTTGCTGTAAGAATCATCAGGTTACTCACCTACCCACCTGCTCAGTAAGTTGCCTGGTTACTTGTACAGTAAATATCTTCTCTCCGCACAACCTGCTCTAGAAGTTACCTCTCCTACTGTCAGTGCCCTACCTCACTTCCTACACCTGCCTGATCTACTTGAGCACCTTGATGATCTGCCTCTGTATGTCACCTGGTCTAGAGTTTACCTGACTCTCTATATGTTTACTTGCTTGCCTCTGTCTTACAAAAATCATCTCCTATAATTTACATTTTCTATTAAATCACCTGCTTACCTGGTGTGCAGTTTACATGGTTAGCTGCCCTCTCGCCTAATCTGTGTCCCATGGTTACCTGTCCTCGTACACTCCCTATGTACGTGCCTATTTTTGCTGCTTCCTGTGACTCACCTGGCAGTCCTTTGGCCCATTTCACCACCTTAACGAGTTGCCTCTCTCCGAGCTCGTTAAGGCTGGTCAGGAGGGCGGCAGCGGAGTCGGGCTGTGCGTGGTCATGCCCTGCGTTCACTACTTCAGGCTCGATGGACTCCAGGATGCTGAGGAAGACGAACTGAGAGTGGAACGTCAGACTCGCTTTGGGTGATGGATTCTGGATCAGCTCGACTGAACCAGAACCTGACGGCATAGACGAAACCGGACTCTCCTCTTCAGGAACCTTCAGCTGACCAATCTTCTTCAGTTTACGAGCTAAAAGAGAAAGAGTAACACATTTAAAATGTTTATGTGTCCTAATGAAGTGAAGGTCCAGGACCTTCTGGTCACTTTTGGTGCTTGGACCCCTAACACGTCCTCGTAATAGCACAGCTAATATTGCGTACGACATCAAGATAAACCACTGAATTATTAATTGATCAAACAAGAACAGCTGTTGGAAAACTGTGCATACAATCTGAAGGTCATAAAGTTACTCAGTCTTATCTAAAAATTCTCCAGAAATTATACTAAACCCGACACCAAAGTCTGCATGAATGACATAATGTGTAAACAACATAAATATTTCCAGTATGCTAAAGATGAAAGGTAACTATATCCACAGCCATTTTGCTAGTATCCTCCTTCCCTGTTGAAGAAATAAACTATAGACATAATTATACTGCCATATTTTCTTTCATCTAAACGTTGCATCCAAATATTTGCAATCTATTGCTAATAGATTATTAGTCTTCTAGTTTTCTATTCGGTGATATAGCAAGGTCAATATTAAACAAATACTTCTACTTGTCACTATTTCTGGGATTTTTCTGGCTAAATGACTTGTTTTTAAAATCATTTTTTTACCTTTGCTGTCCTTAACATAAATAACCGAAGCCATTAGATATCTAAAATGGTGAAAATCACACGATGGTCACGTCAAAGCAAGTACTTTAATTTCTAACCCTAACCCGATTCTGTTGGATTCTGTAAACATGCCTTTTATTCTCGGCTTGAAGGCCCCTCATATTTACCTCTTTTGCAAACTAAAATCCTTGGCAGCCGAAAGTTGCCAGTTTTTAAGCATTAGTGCTTGGCAGCTATCTCTAGGTCTTTGGCGTATTGGCAAGATGGCAGTCCTAACACAGCAGACATCACTAGTCACGCTGCTAAGTGGCTGTGTTTTGGAAACACGCTGTAACACACTTCGCTTCCTGCTTTAATAATCTGCTAAAAAATCCAATCTGTAAAGCTCTGCAGTGCATGACCATTAGAATTCAGAAAACCACAAATATGTGTTTTGTCTTTTTTGCGTAAGTGAAGATCTTACCCTGGTCAAACATCTGCATGCTGATGGTAACTCTGTCACCGTTAATCTCTTTTAATTACGTAGTAACTTTTAATTATATAATAACTTTTAATCCTAGCTCGTTGATCTTTCTCCCTTTTCATTAGCTCCAGCTTCATCACTACAACAAACAGTCTGTCTCCAGCTCTAAACATGTCACACATTCACCTTCTTTATTATCTCCAGATTATACAACCTCCAGGGTCATTTTTTCCACGTTCTGCCCTGTTTTACAGTTTCCCCGGAGAACCTTTACGCAGTTTCGGGGGAGAGAGGTTAGTGCCGAGCTCTCGCACGAGCTCTGGAAGGGAAAGAACTATCTGTGAAGGAATCATCCATGCTCTATTAATGCCAGGCTTTGGATTGCACAGTTCAAAGTTATGCATGCAAAGCCTGCTTTATTCAAAGGCAAACCATCTGTTTCTCCTCTCTAGGACCGATGTACGGGTTCTAAGGGGACTTCAGCTCATACATTTTGGCTTGAAAGTATCGAGCTCCTTTGCTGGGACTTTTGTGCACACACCACGGGAATTGTTTCAGATATTAAATTTGCCCTTCTTGGCTGCTCTGTTGTCACACAGTCGCTAAAGTTCGCTGTCGTTATAGCCAGGAGATGGAAGTTTAAATCTTCTCCTTTTCAAAGCTGGCTTCTTGATACGGTTTCTTCTCTTTGGCTTGAAAAAAGTTTCCAATGCTGACGCTCACCAACGGCATTTCCGAAGCCGTCTTTGATCCCAATGGAGAAACATTTCTCACCCCTTCCACGTGTGAACATTATTCACCATAACTACACCATCTGGCATGGTTTTCTGTGTGTTTGAGCAAGGAGGAGATGATGTGGTGGTGTGGACTTGCTGTGGTTGTTGTGGTTGTTGACTTTCTGCTGACATGTTCAGCTTAACTGTGGATTTGAAACTGAACTAATACTTTTAAAAATACATTCAGCTATCTGCAGCACAGCAATGCAAAAACACTCAGAATCCCTGTTAGATGCTAACAAAAAGTCCTTCTACTGAAGAACAATCTGGCAAACCCAATGAAACTCAATGTTCTGGCTGAACAACAATCTGAAAATCCACTTCAGCAGTTGCGTAACTCGACTCTGAATACCAGGAACTTTCCCCTTTTGATGTGACTTGGGGACTCCAAAGCTCTAAGTTAAGTCCACTGTTCCTTCCTAAAAAAAACCTTCTGTTGTAGGGTTCTACATAGAACCTTTTCAGCATCACATCAACCATGACAAACATGCAGAGGAACAAGCTGAGGAACCCTCAAAGTTTTTGTTTTGTGGCTATTTATTATAGTTGTGCATTTATACATTGGACTGCATCATTGGTTCGTTTTTCATTTTCAACCATCAAACACATTCTGGGACACAGTAATTAAAATATGTGTGTGTTATAAACTACCAAATGCTAATTCTCACGCAGTGCTACAAGGATTAGTATGTAGTACATGCAACACAATTGTACCATTTCTAATAAATTTGGATTTGTCCTCTTTTCTCAAGTGCTTGGACCCCTATAATTCTCTTTTTCAGCTTGAATTAATTTGCCTTCACTTTAGCAGACATCTGTTGTGTTTAAACGTGCTTCATAAATAAACCGGACTTTACTACTTGTTTGGGTAGTAAATTTCCTTTCATCCCTCTCTCTCTGTCTCTCTATAGGACATTCCCTCTCTCTATACTCATGCGCTATAAATATCCTTCTTTACGAGCTCACACGCGCACACACACACACACACACACACACACACACACACACACACACACATGCGCACAGTTACACGGCTGGTTTGCTGAAACCGTGTAGTAGTTAGTACTGAGTCCAGGTGGATCTGAGAAAGTACCGACGTCAAAAACGTGTGTTACGTCTTTCTGCTCGGGATCATCCGAGAGCTTTTCATGAAATCAGGTCAAG
This sequence comes from Pangasius larnaudii, assembly GCA_037576815.1. Lineage (NCBI taxonomy): Eukaryota > Metazoa > Chordata > Actinopteri > Siluriformes > Pangasiidae > Pangasius > Pangasius larnaudii. The sequence continues at coordinate 16,776,708 of CM074942.1, forward strand.
GGATGTTAAAAACGGAATAAAACTGAGCTATGTGTAGCAGGTACAAAGGCCAAGAGTCTGAAATTCCTGTCAAACAGGTCTCACTGACTCGTAACCCCTTCGCAGAGCCAGACGCCGAAGCTGTGAAGTTTCTGTTAAACCACAGCGCGATGCTTACGGGGCTGGTTTCATTAGTCAGCAGCTGTCAGAAAACACACTGACGTGCGTCGCTGGTTTGTTTTGTCTCCCACGTAACCGCGGAAACCCGTTTAAACCCTGGGACATAAGAGAGAAAACTGCTGAGTGCCGATTTCTGAAAACTGAAGAACTGAACACAGACAGTTTACGTGTTAAAGATACGCAAAGAAACACCACAAAATACAGCCTCAGGGTCCAAGACACTCCTCTCCTTTCTTTCTTTCTTTCTTTCTTTCTTTCTTTCTTTCTTTGGTTCTTCATTTACTTATTTTCTCTCCTTTTCTCTGCCGTTATTACTTTCTTTCTTTCACTGCAGTATAAATGCATACTGAATGTTTTAATTGATATAAATGAACTACGGTTTATTTTAAACACGATGTGTGTCTGTGACTGATGCAGCCGTGATCGTGTGCACGTCATTTCTTCAGACGGATGTGTGAACAGCGTGCGGGTTTTTCTCTCTTTCCTGTTGGTGAAAAACAATTCAGTACACATTCATCTTCCGCAGATCAGATTATTGCAACACTCTCTTTACTGGACTTCCTGAAAAATCGATAGAAAAGCTTCATCTTCAGCTCAGCGCTGCAGCCACATGACTGAGCAGAGAGCAGAGGAGTGTTTCCTCAGAGCTCCATCCATCTCACTCATCCATCTCACTCCATCCATCTCACTCCGTCCATCTCACTCCGTCCATCTCACTCATCCATCTCACTCCATCCATCTCACTCCATCCATCTCACTCATCCATCTCACTCATCCATCTCACTCATCTCTTAATCAGCACTGAAACTAACAAAAAAACTTCTCAATCACGTTTTCCTTTTCTTCTTACCCTTCTTCCACAGTCTTCCTTCCTTCCTTTGTGTTGATGTGTGTGTGTGTGTGTTTGTGTTGATGTGTGTGTGTGTGTGTGTTTGTGTTGATGTGTGTGTGTTTGTGTTGATGTGTGTGTGTGTTTGTGTTGATGTGTTGTGTGTTGATGTGTTGTGTGTTTGTGTTGATGTGTTGTGTGTTTGTGTTGATGTGTTGTGTGTTTGTGTTGATGTGTGTGCGAGCGAGTGAAGAATAAAGTGGTGTTTAAACTCCTCTCTGTTCTGTCTGTGTAAAACGGAGCCTCAGAGGAAATCAGATCTCTGTGTAATGAATTCTGCCTCCAGTGTGTTGTATTTAGATGGATGAGGTGCTTTTGTTTGTGTGTGTGAGTGTGTGTGAGTGTTTGTGTGTGTGAGTGTGTGTGTGTGAGGGAGTGTGTTTGTGTGTGAGTGTGTGTGTGTGTGTGTGTGTGTGTGTGTTGTGGAGTCAGTAAGTAGAGACATAATCAGATCAGATGGTAATAAAATCTATAACATGACAGTTTGCTCACTTCATTACTGCATCTTACACACACACACACACACACACACACACACACACACACACACACACACACACACACACACTTTATTTATCTATTTATGTTACTCTACTTTTCTCCTGATGTCGGTTTTTATTGCTTGTTTTCTTATCATATGCTTTTCATACTTCTTTCTTTCTGTCTTGTGTTCTTTTTAATATTTGTTTATAATTTCGGTTTTATACGTTTATCTTTTTCTTTTCTTGTTTGTTTCTCTTTCAAACTTTATTTCTTTTATAAGGATTTATTTTGTCTGTTATTTCATCATTTGTCATCATCTTTCTTTCTTTATTCTCTACTTTATTCTGTTCTTTTTTAACTTTATTAATTTAGACTTTTGTTTTTTTATTCTAGTCTGTATCTCAATCTTTCTTTCTTTCTTTCTTTCTTTCTTTCTTTCTTTCTCTTTTTCTGTCTTTCTTTCTCATGTGTGTTTTTCTTCTTTCCGTCTTAGTTTTTCATTTCTTTCTCTCGTTGCTCTTTTCTTTTTTCTTTAATAGTCCTTTTCTTTACTTATCTCTTAACACATCTCTCTCTCTGGCCAGAAGACTGCTCACTGCATGGTACGGCACAGTTCAGAGCAGCGTGTGCGTGTGTGTACGTGTGTGTGTGTGTGTGTGTGTGTGTGTGTGTGTGTGTGTGTGTGGGTGTGTGTGTGTGTGTGTGTGTGTGTGTGTGTGTGTGTGTGTGTGGGTGGGTGGGTGTTAGTAAGTGGTATTTTATGCTTCAGTGAGACTCAATGGTTTCAATATCAACAACTTAAGTCAGTTTATTTAACGGCAACAAGTGAGAGATGGGGCGCAAAAACTTTTGGCTCATCTCACACACACACACACACACACACACACACACACACACACACACACACACGATTTACAGCGTTTTCACTCAGGGAGAAAATTCCCAGTTAATCATGTGGAACGTTCCGGAACGTGAAAACAGCTCAGAGAATTAAAGGCACGATTTTAAATTATTTAACTAGCAACGGTTCCTCCTTTTAGCTCACGTGTATGTGATCAGCCGAGTCGCATTGATCCGCAAAGACGTAAGGATCAGCCGAGAGATGATCATGATAATGATCAGCCGAGACGTATCGATCAGCCGAGTCGTACGGATCAGCCGAGTCGTACGGATCAGCCGACATGTACGGATCAGCCGAGACGTATCGATCAGCCGAGTCGTACGGATCAGCCGAGACGCATCGATCAGCCGAGTCGTACGGATCAGCCGAGACGTATCGATCAGCCGACATGTACGGATCAGCCGACATGTACGGATCAGCCGAGTCGTACGGATCAGCCGAGACGTACGGATCAGCTGAGTCTTATGGATCAGCCGAGTCGTACGGATCAGCCGACATGTACGGATCAGCCGAGTCGTACGGATCAGCC